>JAARMF010002103.1:0-16905 GCA_022844705.1 Toxascaris leonina
TGAGTGAACCAATGCCCTCTGAAAAACTTTAAATCACAGCTGATCATATGCAAGGAGAAATTTGAGTAGAAATTGCTTTGTAAGGTTGTAAAGACAATAAGACGCTTTGTTGAAAGGGTAGGACCATTGCACACGTTAAAAAGCAGAAAATGAGCGTATTTCATGCAAAATGTTGTCTATAAAAGAGTGCATTTCTACGGGAGAGAGAATTTAATGGAGAGGACTTGTATGAGGTGGCTTTTCCATATGAGCGAACTGGATTTGAAGAGAGAAAGACAACTTTGATCGTGGAATATTTGCCGGGGTTAGTAGGTGTTTTGTGAAACAAATCGCATGAAGTTTGCAGGAACTACACCATAACTACAATTTCGGGGATTCGCATCTATTCTGAAAACTCATTCATTCCCACCGCATTGCCTCGCATCCAAATGAAGCCAACACTCTCAAGTGCACTAACCTCAAAAATCCTGTTTCACAAAGATGAAACTTATTTCACTTCTATTAGCACCACACGCCTCAATTTCTCAATGAGCTTAATGCAGTTCAAAGCGAATCGAAAATCCCCCAAAAATGAGCACTGTGCCGCCTCTCGATGCAATGCATCTATTGATACGGGTCAACAACTGTTGCTTCACATGCACAGAGGTTTTGTTTCTCGAAGAGATTTCGACTTGAGCGTCTATTGCGAAGAATGTTGTATGAAATTGGATTACTGCTTTCAGGAATAACAACTACATGGTGAACAGTAATTGCTATAGCGGATTTTTCGATGCCATCCTGCCCAGATGCAAGAAATCATGTGCCCTTTGCTGCTAGTGAAAGGCTGCGGTTAGCGCAAAAGGTTTCTTTGCTCTTCGTTAATGTCTTTTATAAGGTGAAAAAAGCAGAAAAAAACTTGATGAATCATGCGACAGATCACAGGGACAAGTCGTCAACATAAACCATCCACCATTTCCTTCGCCTGCGGAGGTCTCCGCTTACAGGTTCTGTGATGCTTGATCGCTGCCACATCGGCGAGACGAAAGCGATCTTGCAATAACGATTCCATGACGCGTAAAATAGGTAGTGATCCATCAGACCGCAAAAGCCTTATAAATTCGAGTACAATGGTTCTTCCTCCACAATGGATGGCGTACACAGAAAAGTACATGAGAGGCCCATTGCTGCAGCATCCCAGCGATGATCAATAAGTTTGTGACCCTACGTATGAGTTATCACCACTGCAAGAGCAGAGGAGCACTTCGTCGAGTTTTACATCGCGGCGGGGCCACCTTCACTGTGCAAGATGGGTCGCACTTTCATGTGGTGATAACTCATACGTAGGGTCACAACCTTCACCCCTTCCTCCCAGAAACTGGTTCGAAGATACGCACAATTATATGGGTTTAACCTCTTCGTCTACATTAATTTGAACCGTGTATAAGATGACGAAAACTGCACGGACCCGGCGCTGCGTAACGCACGTTGCCTTTACAAAATCTGCAAAAGCGCAGAAGCGCGCATTCGTTTGTGGGTGAGGGTCTGGCCGCAGTTTCGACTCGGAAGCCACCGCAGTTTTAGTTGCGAAATCTGTCAGGTGAAATAACGAACCTTGCGACAATATCCCATTTCTCTGTTCACATCGACCCGCCAACACTAGAAGAAGTTCTAGTGACCTGGAAATGGTAGAAAAACTACCGTGGATTTCACAGCCGTTGTAACAGAGAAAAATAAATCTTTTGTAGGAGTCACTCTGGAACCACTGTGAAGTTGACAACATTATAACGTAACTGTTGAGCTTGGTTGGTCAGTTGAGTAGAATGCAAAATGGCATATCGGCCGGCTCCTCTTTCAAGTTTCTCCACTCATTTATATGGGAAATGGGATCAAGGAAAATGATGTAGTAACATATAGAAACGTTCAAGGTGGTACGCGTGTTGGTCCACTTGTCTGTAATTTCAATTCGACAATCACTGAATCTGTAGTGAAGGAATTAAGTGGCCAATATTAATATGATCTGCTGAGAGTTTATCCGACTTCTAGGTCGATTCAGTACCTTCGACAGGAGCCGTAGATTTATGTGCGTCCTATTTACATCCGGTTGAGTCACCCTTGAGATTTGGTTGGGTCGGAAAAGATGTAATTTGTGGTGTTGCTCTGACTGGTCAGATGATGTGAAACATGAACACATTGTTCTGCGTATTCTTTAACTGATGGACAATTTATAAAATTGGTCATTTCGATGACCGCGGTTGTGAAAGCTCACGTCGCGCCAGTTCCTGCCTTTCCCTCCGACGCCCTTTCCCTAACCCTTCCTCCTCCACCGTTGGCGAGTCTTCTCAATAGTCTGAGTCTCTTCTGTTATTGTCGCGTGGTCACACGGTCCCTTTACGGCCGCACCAGTTTATGCTCTTTGCTTCGCCGCTTCGTTGCTCACTGGAACGACCACCTCGTACATCCTGGCGATACGAACTTCGCTTTTTCCTACTCAACACTAATATCACATTACGTCCTACGCTTCAGGTTAATAAATGCGTGAGAGGGATAGATGATGTGGGTGAGGGAACATTCGCTCCAATCATAATCGTTTAATTTTGTATATTTCAGCCGGAAATGCTCCAATTGGGACATCCAGTCAAATTTCTGCTCTCTTATTCTTTCCTTGCGTTCAACGAATGCACGCTTTGGCTCTGTAATTCTACTGGATTATGGCGCTGACAAGCCATAAATGTTGAATGCAAATATTTTCCTATTAAACGAACTGTTTCCTTGAAATAAACTCTTTTTATGCAATTATCAAACGTATCCTTGGAACGACTTCAGCTTCGTTAAAGTTATCCGCTGGACAACGTTTCTTCTATCCATTACCGTCGCAGACGCCGACTGCCATAAGCCATCCGTTTCGCTAAATGTCCGGTATGGATATAAAAGATGACAAATTTGAAACGATGAAATGTTGAGAGCAGTCAGATATTGCTCGCCCAACAGAAGATTTTCGGTACATGCTGCGAAAATGCGCTGAGGTTGGTCTCAGAGGCAACTTAAAAAACCGTCTCGTTTATGATCGGGTTCGACGAAATGACTGTGCAGTGTGATGTGGACAACGGCCTCAGAAAAATACACTGATTCCCCNAAAAATACACTAATTCCTCCCTTCTCCCTCCCGATTATTTGCCTCCCTGCATCCATCACAAAATCATTTGAGTGGATTCATTTGTCAGCTTTTGAAATATCGAAACAACTGCGTTGGTGACAGCTTCCTTCTCCAGATATCTACACGTCGTTATCTACACAATTTTCTATGTCGCCTACACTTCACCTCGACCTTTCTAAAAACTTGAATATTAGTTTCTTTCCGCAATAGGACTATGGACAGATACAGGCATCGAACTAATTTACAACACGATCATTGACATGCGACACACCTCAGCGAAGATGTGGCACGATATTCAATTGTTGATCGCCCAGGTTTTCGTATATGCGGTGGGCATGCGTACGTATACCTCACGACACGAATAAAATTAAGAGAACAGGAAGAGCCATTATGTACTATTACACTCACTACTTCATTTCTTTTTATAAGCTTTTGACACATCTTTTCTGCTCGCTTATTGCAACTCCTCCAACTATATTTTTGCATCTTTTCGCTTTAAGCGCTCAATATTTTCCTGTTTTCTCATCCTCAGTCTGAGGCCAACGTTGCAGGTGATAAATTATACGACGACGCCAATGTCGTTTTGTGAGACAGTCGTTGCTGTTTTCGAAATCAGTCATATTATTGGTGGAATTAGAGGGGTAACTCAAAGGTGTATCTAGTCTTGTTGTATTACAGCTCTATCTTTGCATAGACAAATATTTCCTGGATGTGGTTAAGAAATGCATTTCACATGATATCCCATCAGAAGTCAGTCTCAGTTATCGTGCTGCTTGTCGCATTTCCATTTGCGGTTGTGGTCCAATATCAACTGCCGACCCTTTCCAGTATTGTCTTACATGTGTACTTGCTTGCAAGTTTTAAAAGTTTGATTTCATGTGCAGCCAACCTTCCCTGAATTCCTTCACAGTCTTCCTCAATTCTGCCTCCTCCACTCTCAGTGTCTGTTGTTTACATTAGTTCGATACCTTCTTTTTTGAGTGAATCGGTCTAACGCTATAACATGGCGATATAGCATTAGACTGATTTAGACAAAACAGAAGTACATAAAAAGTAAATGTTGCAACAACTTTTTATCCTGGGATAGTTATAGAGATAGCACTGACCCTTTCTTCTTTACAAGATCTCTCCGAAGGGTATACCCCACAAAGCACTTCAAAATCATTTTCTCAGATGTGTACTTGCTTGCAAGTTTCGAAAGTTTGATTTCATCGAATTTACACATTGAATAACATAGAGCAGTGACACGCGATGCAGACTCTCATGAAGTTCGGATGGTACAAAAGCAGAACAGTCCCGTCCTTGGGAAGAAGGCATTTCCCTTCTGTGAAATAAAGAGGTTTTTGCTTGAATTCCATGTCAAGTTCTCGTCCAAACAGTTCTCGTTGAAATTTCAAATAGAGGCGATGCAACTTCCTTCACATCAAGTCGTCGTCCGAGGATCTTGGAACTTTAATTGCAAACTTCAGAGTCCCTGTATGATTAGTAACGGAAAGAACAAAAAAATTCAATTAATTTGGGGATCGTCACTGAAAACTCCAAAGTTTTCCGCTAAATCCTGCATGTGTTGTCATCTGAAAAAATCCTGCATGTGTTCGCTCGCAGTTTGCCGATTAGCTCATCACATACTTTAGTCAAAAACAGTTGTCGGAAGAAGTTTTTCTTATGCTGCGAAGGACAAGCTCATATGCACTCGGAAGGGGCACGCTCCTTCTGCTGATCGCATCAACTTTCTTCAAAGCAGTATAAAACGATTTGTTAAGTCAAATGGATATGCCGAAGAGTCCAAAATGTTTGAACAATTCGCAAACAACGTTGTTCAGTCGTATGCAACATCTGGTGATTGAACTTCAGCGCTCGTCAAGTCGTCGTTGAGTTAATGGCGCGTAATAATCAGTGCGCTGCTGCATTGGTTGGAGGTTTCGGTCCGTGTGGCTTCGGAGGACAATCAGGGGACTTAAGAGGTTCGTCCAGGAATTTCCGTTCCCTCGGGGAAGGGTTTCGTTCATCTCGCAATCAAGGTAACTGAAGCAGCAATAATAACGCTCGTGGCAGCTGGAGAAACAGCAACCTCAGCAACAGCAGCAGCAACAACAACAACAACAACTGGAACGATAGCAATAATCTCGACGTTAACAACAGCCTCAACAGCCCAAACGCGCTTCAAAACAATATCAGTGTGCTCCTCAACAACCTCAACAATTTGAACATGAGGCTGAGCCCTGACAAGAAAAACACCAGGTGGAACGGTAACATCAACTTGAACGGCAACCTCAACTGAAACTATAACGCCAATTGCAGCAATAACAACAACTCTAACAAGAACAACTTCGGCAAAACTGACCTCAGCATCAACGCCAAAGGCAACAATAACTGTAACAATTATTAGTCCAGCAAATTGCTCAGAGATTCGAGAAGAAGCCGGGGCTGAGCTTCGAATGCTAACAACTGTCGTCGCAGCGGCAAATGATGATCGCCCAATCACGACCAGGTGGTTCCTTCGCTAATTCCCTATTCCTTCCTCATTTTCAGTGGGCCATTGTGCAGGTGACTAACGCCACCTACACAATGGAACTTTGAAGATTCTGGATAACGTTCGACGGACTCAGAAAGTTTTCTGCTTGGACAGTATGTATTGCACAGATATTTCCCGCACGTTCATTTGCAGCACAAGCAATAATTCATAAAGATTGTGGGAATACCCCTACGCGCCGAACTAAACACACTATCGTGTCTGGCATAAATACGCACTCTGCATGTAAGCTACCATATGAAGGCAACTTCATTCGAAGAAAAAATTAGCAGTCTTTGTGTGAGACACCAACTCTCGGAACATGAAATAATGCAACCTGCGCACACCTTTCGATCAAGCCGACTGCTCATGCCAAATAAAATCTACAAGTGATCCACCCTTTCCGATTCGATTAATTGAGGAACAAATGCAGATTTGACACGCAAATCCTGCCCATTGCAAACGTCGCAGAATGGAATTTTGAGTGCTTACCCATTCGGTGTATTCGCCACGACCGCAGTGGTATAAACACGCTCGTAGCAGCCTGGATCGTTTCCTCCCCATTCTATGACCGGATCTCCACACCATAAAACTTATTTACAGCATTCGTCATGCTCCAACTTATGCTCAATTTTTGCAAGCAAGGACACCAATGACGCCAACAGCTACCCTCTTCCGAAACATTTGTAAATTGCACCCACCTTGTGACCAGCATTGCCAACTATCCATTGAAATATCGCATTCGAACTTTGCCATCAAACAATACAAAATCACTTTCGCGCGGTTTTGCCGATCATTTTCCGCGCCATCGCTCTGCGTTTCAGCGCCGTTAGATAAAGGCGAGTGGAGGCGGCATTGAGTGGTCGTGTTTGCTTCGCAATTGGCCGCGTAATTACGTTGTGGTGTTTGTGAGGGTGAGTGGGCTGGGATGATGTCGGACAAGGAGGAGCTCATCCAGCGTGCGAAGCTTGCTGAGCAGGTATTCCCGTTTTGTTTCATCCTGCTCATGCTTTTGAACGTGACTTGCAGCTTTTCTTTATTTGATATGCAAACGTGACATTTATTTGATATTCTTTATTTGATATTGATATGTTTCTACATATCAGTAACAAATGAAAGCACTATGAGTGGAATCGNGCACCGCATTGTTTCTACATATCAGTAAAAAATGAAAGCACTATGAGTGGAATCGTTTTGATAAGGCATTTAGAAGCAGTAGTGGAGTGATAAATCTGTATGTCTTCTTAAGACACAGGGGCATTTCGATGAAAAGGCTATACGTCTCTGCCTACTGAATCTAGTTTAAACGTATAGCCTCAGTTATTGGGATCCAGGTATCAGAGCTTCTGTTTTCAGGTTTTCACCGAAAATATTGGATCTTTGCGCCCACGCCGGGTGCAGATACCGGCTTTTTGAAACGCGAGCATTTCCACTTTCACCAATCCGCTATGCGTTGTCCCATGTTCTTGCAGTTTGACGCAGCATAAACAAAGCGCTTCTCTTCTGTATGGTTGAATGACGTTCGCATCTGTTCACGTTGGTTGCGAAATAAGATGTAAATGTTTGAAGGTGCGAGGAAATGGCATGCGCTTACAGTTATTGTTCACATCTTGTCTTATATATTAACAAGTTCGGCAAATGGCTTATCGTGTTAGGTGGATGCAATAACATGCTTCTCTGCCACACTTCATTTGCATACTTTTGCGAAAACACCATATATGGTGGTTAAAATGAAGAGGAATTTGATCCCCTGAAAAGTAGTGCAAAATCTTTCACATTTATTGTTCCTTTAGTGAGCATGTATCACGCACATAAACCTCGACAAATGAGTTGGGAACGCCTGTCGCTTGACAACCTTGCCCTCCTTCCTTACCCCCCTCATCTCTACCCTTTCCTTCACGTTTTTGAAAGGCTGCAGGGTGCGCCATGATCGTCACTTCGCCAACATGTTGCTTCTCTTTGTGTTGTATCGAATGTCAGTTTTGAGGTTAACATCGGTTAAAAAGTTTCAAGACAAGTCCTCCCATTCATTGGTGGGGATTTCATCCTTAGGATTTGCAGCTAACGTCCATTTCTCCGATTTCATACTGCAGTCGTTCCGTCTTGTGATAACTGCACTCTGTGCACACTTGCAATTAAATAAAGCGCTATGGAGTCAAAAAAGTAAAAGGAGCCTCTCCGGTGCACAGCTTCGGTTGTTTGCTGATGCGTACGTTTCATATCCTTTGGTACTTTCGAATAATTTCGGCGTGAAGTTGAGATCGAACTGACCAAGACCACTCTTGATGTAGGTGCGCTTATAAGTCGGAAGAGGTCAAACTAAAAAGGATACACACGTTCAGAAAGTGCCTTGCTCAGTGGTGCAAGGGGATTTGATTATTTCAATGCCGGAAAGGCCGTTTTTGTAAAGTTTTGATTGCAATCGTTTCGCAGTGAATGGTCGGAACTTCCCGTACATTTTCTGCATCTATCACAGTTGCTTTAAAATCGTTGCTTTTGAACCCAGTTCCCTCCCCCCCTCCTCCCCCCCCCCCCTGACTTGAGCACTCTCAAGATTTCCTTATATGTGGATGGGGAAGAAATGAACATGAATAAATTCTTTGCTATTCTTCAAAAATGACATTCAGCGTCAATCGCCCTGATCGGTTTAGCACCAGGGCACCCCATCACCCTGCACTTGGACGTTATCAGCTTTACGTGTTTAGACCTGGGAGGTTATTGAAAAAGATCAAGCCTGCAACATCGAGGTTCACATTCAGGTTCGCAAGTTGTGGTGTTAAAGTTGTTTGCATATATAAATATAAGCTCCTGAGTCCTTTCCAGCCATCTAAAAGAAGTGCGACTTATTAGTGTTCTTCGGCGGATGTTCTTGATAAAGCGAATGGGCAACGGTTTTATGCATGCTCATCTATTCCGGCTAATCCAGGCATTTTTAACGACAACTATTCATTCGTATTCGGTCCGCAGAATTTCCATTCGCCAACCAGCCCCATCACTTCAGCAGATCTTCTGCAATTTTAAGTTCGTTTGCGTGATCAACGCCTCCATATCTTTTCCGGTGCAGCCGAAGAAATTGCTTGATGAAGCATGTAATGCCTTACGTTCGTTATGTCAGGCGGAACGCTACGATGACATGGCGCAGTTGATGAAGAAAGTGACCGAGATTGGCGATGAGCTATCGAACGAAGAGCGCAACCTGCTGTCTGTAGCTTACAAAAATATTGTCGGTGCACGTCGCTCATCGTGGCGAGTGATCTCATCGATTGAGCAGAAAGCAGAGGGTTCCGAGATGAAGCATCAGATGGCCAAGGAGTACCGTGAGCTCATCGAGAAGGAGCTTAATGGCATCTGTCATGATGTTCTAGTGAGTCACATTGGTTATACTCAGTGCAGTCATGTCACAGATGATCTGGTAGATCATGTAGGCAGCGAATTTTGGCTCACGAGTGTGTTGTTCATTTTCCGTGCAGATTTGGGCGCATCGATATACTTGCACCACTGCTGATATGGGGAAATTCAACTCGTAAGTTTAATTGATCGCCTTTTAAGCATCTGAGTCTGGAGCGAGGCGGCGAATAGCACATAATGAGTGAAGGTTATTTTAGCGAATTGGAACATTGAGAGCACTTTGGTGATGGCCAGCTGAAAAGTTGTGCAATGTTGCCGAACGGAGAGTGATGTAGTGGAACACCGTTCTGAATGATGTGGCTGTCTCGTGAACACTTTTATATGCACTATTAGTTTAGAATAGTGTTTAATGTGTCTTTTTTTCGCATGAATTTTTTGGGACACGCTGTATAGAACTTTCATCGAAAGTTTTGGGACACTCTCATTTTCCGCCATTTTACCTCGAATAACCGTTCTTGATTTCTTATAGTGAAAATGCTTTGCAAGAGCACGCTGAATCGTCCAGTGTTTAAGGCGGAAATGTTCGCTCTTTCGCGTAACGTTTTCGAGCTAATATTATCGTTTAATGATGTTTCTTATTTCTCAAAGCTGTCGTGTGAAGATTCGCGTGGGAATTCACTCAAAATTTCCGATGCAGATGAGTTGGGGCTTCTCATGCTTAAAAATTTCCCATATACGGGGAAAATTCATAATGTAGGTCATCTTTCATCAGAAGCCAAGCAGAAAGCTTAACTTACCTTCTCCTTCGTGGATCCCGTTGTGAACCACCTGTCTAATCACCAAGTTTACATTTTTCTCTCGTCAGACTTAAATGCGCATTCAAGTTCACATAGATCTAGCCCTTTATATGTCAATCTATCAGACGCCAGGCATAAATGGAACTTAGTCCTGGATGACAAAGAGATCCAATTTTCTTTAGGTTTCTCGAACTGCGAGGCTATTGCGAAGTTTCAGAATGTCTTGTCGCGTCATTCGATCACCCCAAAACGGACACCGGCACTTGTTTGTCAGCATTTTTGATATGCGGCGTGTGGGAGTTGGAAAGCTTGTGCGAGATATCGAACGAAGTCTGTCAGAGAAACGTGAGGAGGGCTTTGAAGTATTTCCCGGCTGTGACAGGAAATTTCTTTTGGGGAACGGATATTAGTAAACTGGATGCGACTGGTAGTGGGACGCACAGGGATTTTACCTGAAAAGTTGATCAGTGTGGGAGGTGGGGCTTTCTTGAAGTTTGTTTTGAAGTGGCAAAGAATGCAGTTTTTCAATGATGAGACTATTTGATGAACGCGGCAATCTTTTAGAATCTTCTCGACAAGTTCCTCATTCCAAAGGCGGACGCCGTTGAGTCAAGGGTGTTCTATATGAAAATGAAAGGCGATTACTTCAGATACCTGGCTGAAATCGCAAATGGCGACGACAGAAATGGTAAAATACAATATTTTTGCCACATCATCTGCCCCTCTCAGTTCGCCAGCAATGGCAGAGGTAGAAGCAGAGGCTGATGGCGTTGGCAGCTGCGCTGAAACTATTTGTCAGACTGCTGCATGAGGCTTGTTAATTTTACTTTGATATGCATGCAGCATGAAACATCCATGCAGTCATGCCGAGGGAATGAGCAAAACCCAAGCAGGCGCATGCAGAGAGGAAGTGATGTGGAGATTGTGTACGTTTCGGGTTTCAGTTTCAAGCTTCATGCGGAGAGTGGTTCATCCGCTGTGGTACCGTGCTTGTTATTTCATGCTGTGCAAAGCTAAAGGCTCAAGCAATGTGTAACCTGGAAGTCCATCAATGTTCGCTTATTTTAACGTCGAATAAGATTCCAGGACTCCTCCATCAATCAGTGAGAAATCGTGTACTTGTAACATCTATGCCACTTCCTTTTACTGCTATGAATAACCCATGCCCACAGGAGAAAAATAAGTTGTAGGGGATGGAAAACTTTCATGCTAGAATGCGGCATGGCTTATCCCCGCACTGCGTGACAGGTTTTCGTTTGGCACTGGGTGCAGTCAAGTTCTTTTGCGTGAGACATCATCTCGGCAGCAATGCCACGGAAGTCGGGGTGCGTTGTATGCCTTTTTCTTCTACCGTTTTAGCTCCCACTGACTCGTTCTGAACACAGTTAACGTTTATAGAATCCTTTTGCCATTTCTTCCATATCGTCTGTGGTGAAAAATGGGCATGGTTATGTCGATGCGGAACGGGATCTTGTGGTCGCTTTCGTATGCTGTCAGCTTCGAAGTGGGTATGGGCAGGAAAGGGTGGGACAAGGTGTTGCCGTATGCGCATAAAGAGGTGCGGCTTTCCAACACTCGAAGGTTTGCGAAGACAGTTGTCTTAATGGTAATTTGCTTGAGACGTGGCGCATTCAGCTAGTTCTTTCCTGATATGCCGATGTTTTGGTATGGTGGCGAGCAGTTGCTTCAGAGAATCAGTGTTCGAGTAATACAACCGGCTTTTATACGTGTTGAATAGAGATACTTTGTTTAGCGGTCATCGAGAAGTCGCAGCAGTCTTACCAGGAGGCACTCGATGTCGCAAAGGACAAAATGCAGCCGACGCATCCCATTCGATTGGGCTTGGCGCTTAACTTCTCGGTCTTCTACTATGAGATCTTGAATACCCCTGATAAGGCGTGCGAGCTCGCCAAGCAGGTATGCTGTGACATGTTAAGTGCGGCATCGCGCGTTTAGCATTGATTTTGTGACGAGAGGGATTTGTTTTTGAGGAGGAAGATAGAATCGAGAAGCGCTGTTTGTAAATGGCAGCTATCGTAGCATACTGGTCACGGTTATGCAGCTTTGAAAGCTTCCAGTGAGGCATTTTAATTTCGGTTGTTAAGCAGGACATGTGCAAGTGCTGACGAAGAACTGTACTGGAGGAGGTGCAGAGGTGGTTGTTTATTAAATCAGGATTCATCATAAATCAATACAAACGCAGGAGCGTTTTTTTATGAAGTGGAAAAGTGGGCGTCAGGTTGTGATATGAACCTTTTTGTTTGACATGTCCTATAGGTTTTCGCAAAGCTGGCCACATAAAATCTTTCGCAGGGGTTTTTCGCGAGTTGAATAAAGTTAAGGTGGTGGATTGTAGGCATTTGATGATGCGATTGCGGAGTTGGACACGTTGAACGAAGACTCCTACAAAGACAGCACGCTAATTATGCAGCTGCTGCGTGACAACCTCACACTGTGGACGTCTGACGCAAATGTTGATGAGCGTGAGGCTGGGGAGCCGGATGAGTCGGGCGGCAACTAGACAGGATGATGGGAGACAGGACGCGACCTAGCTCATTTTCTTCTAGAAATCATTTATTGCCATTTTTTATTCTGGAAGTGCAGGTTTTCTTGGATATTGAAGAGTGTGTTCTAAGTTGGGATGGATTTCTCACTTTTCGGTGTCCTCTTATTTTAACAGCAGTGTTTCGATACCCACGTATTGATGGGATTCTGCTTCTTTGATTTTTTCGCCACCATAAATGATGTGCCATTGTACCTTCGAGGTTGGGTTTAAGAAGATTCCTCGTGCGGAGGCCTAAGTGAGTTTGATTAGTATGAGTTTAGGGTGTTTTTCGAGCTGGTTGCTGATATTCGCGTACCATGCACGTCTGATGTTTCCACTCGCAAGGCCTTCGGTTGTCCCGGCCTCTTGTTGAGTTGTTCTGGTTGCTGTCTTGCTGATGCATGCGCAATTGAGCTTCTTTCACGGCAGTATATCCGCAATTGTTGTGACGTATGAGCTGTGGCCCCTTCCTCCGCTTATTCACTGTCTTTGTGCAGTGTGTATGTTCATTTCGCAGAATGAACTGCATGCTGCTTATTTTCTCTACAACAGTGGGTCTTTAATTGCTTTCGTACTGGTTGGATTATAGTAGTTGTCTATCGAAATTCACACATCTTTCATAGCTGTGCGTTTGCAGATGCACGTAGAGAACAACTAGTTATTCAGCGTGTCCAGTGATGAAAGAGGATGCGTAAATGCCGAAATCAGGCTTGTAAAAACAAACCGAAGTCTAGGTTTCCGGCCAACTCAGTCGATCGCTTGCCACCACTAGTTGCACAAATAAGAGCGCAAAGATATTTGGCTAAGTGTTGCATCTTGGTCTTGAAATAGTCAAGTATTTGGAGGTGCTGAGCTGATGCTTTAGTTACAAAGATGGAAGGAGTAACGAAGGTGGTGAGCCCGGTTGATTTTTTCAAGTGTCAATGATTTACGATACGGCTCCCGTTTCAAGTTAAGATCGGAGAAGTTCTCATCACCTGGCACTGCTATTGATACTTGAATATATTAGCAATCATGTATTTTCTATGGACTCATTGCGATCACGGCGAAATAACAATCCGCTTAATGTTCTATCAAGAGGCGCAGGTAGTTCTTGCACTGAGAGCCCCTTTATGCGGCAACATCATCACGCGCTTCCCTCGCTAGATGTGGTTGCAATCTCTAGATGCTAGCGGGATTCCTACTGTAGTTGCATTTTTTGGCTTCAAGTCTATCCCACAGCAATGCGTTGTCGGCAACAAATCACGCAAACGGTAAGCCCATGCATTCCGGCGCGGTTGTTCAATTGTGGCTTGGACTGAGATGCCCGTTATAGAGTGGCAGTTTTGTGGAAATATGCATTGGATAGCATAAATAATATGTTCAGAAATTTCTTCTGATTCAGAAACAGAAAAAAACCTTTTCAAACCTCTGCGGCAACTCGGCAAACGCTTAATTTCGTCTCGTCATCATCGATCTTATATAACTTATCCGGAAGCAAATTAGCATGCAACGTCGGGTGTATGGATGGAAGCGCTGATGAAGGTATTTGAAGTGCGGACAGCGTCAAGGTTTTGTGACGATGGTAGCACATGGCGTATTGGGAACGAATGGCGGTTCAAATAAAAGACGCGGCGGGAGGACTGTCCGGGGATCACTTGCAATCGAGAGGCTTTGAGCATTATTATGTAGACAAAATCGACGGAAGTCTCCGAAAATGGTAGTTATATAAGAGCATGTGAAGTTTCTGGCAACAGTGCAATGCAAGTGAGGGGGCAAAATACGTTTCCGAAATTTTCGAAGATTGAGCGAGACCTGGTCGTGATTTTTTGAACTTATCTGACCGTAATTCAAAGCGCCGATGTAGGGTAAGTGTGAGGGGTACGTGAACAAGGATGTACGAGAACAACAAGAATGCAAGGCGACAGCGAAGCAACATCTCAAGGAGACGGACACTCAGTATGTCAGTATGTAAGGGCAGAAGTATCGCGGAGGTCGGACGGGTCGGCTGCAGTTCAGGGGAGGTGGATGAAAGTAGCGGCAGAAACAGATTCGAAACTGGTACAACACGAAACCAGGAACCGTGCAGAGCAGTGCTCGTCCTGCAACATGCCTTGACGAATGATGAGGGGTCTACGGTTTTCACCTCGAGGGCTTTAGGCTGGCGTGGATTTTGCGGACAGTATGGCTGAAAGTTTCCCAGAGATTCCTCGGATGTCTGAAATGAAAGTCGAAACAAGCAAATTGCACTTGAATAGTGTTCGAAAATGAGTCAGCTGTGAGCAGCGAGACGCTTTTCGTCAATTTTTGATGAGCTTAGAAACAGTGAGACACCGCATACGTCATAGTCCGCCTAACCAGCGGATGTCGTACCATCCTTAGGCTACAGTTGCATGAAGAACGGTGACATAAACGGACCTCAGTAAGCTGCGCACCAGCGAACCCGGTCAAACACACCGGCTGATCGGTTTGCGGTAGCTTTGCGAAGTGAGAAGAAAAGCTCTAGCAACGTAGCATAATGGCGATAAGGAAGCAAAACAAGGCAAAAAGAAGAATATGTAACAATATGCCTAAACTACCTCAAAAAAAAAGAAAGGAAAAGTAACAAAGCCTACACTGTCGAATTCTCTATTTGGACAAACAAATAACAGCACGGCTCGCCAAAAATATCCGAAGGCACTGCGAAATGCGCGTGCCGGAAAGGATAAAGGAAAATAATAGTCTGGAAAAGTGTTAACGGATTCTGGCCATAAACAGGAGCAACCTCAGGGCCCTGAAATACAAGAATGAAGAAATGATAACAGCTCGTGGTATTCGCTTCTGAGGTCAGAGTGCTGGAAATCAACTGAAGGAAGCAAATTCAAACATACCTCCGATATCAGTGAGCAAAGTGCGTTATGCCGTAATCAGTATGGACGGCAGTAAGGCCCCCGGTCTAGAGGAAGTCTTGGTGAAGACGTTGAGCGCAAGCGGATCTTGTCTTTGGAATGCGCTAGCGGCACGGTTCAGTAAATTCTTGAGATCGGTGATATCCCGGATGCTTGGAAAAAATCCAAAATCACTGCACTTTAAGAGAAAGGCGGTAAAGAGAATCTCAAGAATTATAGACGAGGTATTTCTTCCGTTACACCTGTATAAGCTGTTCACGAAGACTATCACTAACTGCCTGACCACACCGTTAGGTAAGCAGCAACCACGCGAACAGGCCGGTTTTCAAAGAGGAAATAGGACGAGTGATCACAACTTCACATTAACCCAGCCACTCGGACGGAGCCGCGAATGCAAAGTTCCGTCTGCAGTAGCCTTTGTGGACTTCCAAAAGACATCCGATAATCTGGAGGCCAATTCAGTCTTTCGAGCGATCAAAGACCAAGGAGTCCATTCAAGTTACGTCAAATTTATTCAAGCAGCGCTAAAGGACAAATTCACTTGTATCACCCTCTTCAACAGTGAACTGCAAATCCCAGTCTGCAAAGGGGTCAAGCTAGGCCACACAATATCTCCAAACTATTCTCTGCTTGCCTGGTATAAGAAGTGGACTGGACGGAGGGCATTGCAGTCAACCACCTGGGGTTGGACGATGACATCGTCCTCTTAGGCAGAACAACGAATGAGCGCAGAAAATGATGGCGGATGTATGGAACTGGGCAGGTAAGACGCAAAAATAAGTATGAAGATCAGTGAGATTAAAGCCAAGTTCACGAAATCAAGAGACACCTTGCGGTAGAGTAAGACTGGGCAAAGAACAAATAGAAGAAGTAGGAATCTCCGTCTACCTGGAGGCAGACAGTCAGGATGGACAATGATTTGGAGCAAAACCTCCGGAAGACAGAGAGCCGCTTGGGGCAAGTTCAAAGAAATATCAGCTATCCTGCGAATGAAACTCAGCTCAGAGACAAAGGCGAGGTTATTGTCTTAAAAGTGGTGATATACGGCAGCGAAACATGGGCGTTAGCAGCTGCAGAAGAAAGGCGACTACAAATAACACAACGAGCGATAGAGATGTCGATGCTCGACATATCGCTTCGAAATAAAGTGAAAACGAAAATTTCCAAGACAAAGATCAAAGACGTAATTGTTGAGTACAGGACAAACCAGCTACGCTGTGGCGCTCACATTGCACGCATAACGAACGACAGATGAGCATCGAATGTTGTCACTGGTATCCAAGAGATTGTAAACGGACTCAGGGGAAGAAAACTTCGCAGATGAGAGGACTTTATCGAAAGAAAAGATAGGCGCATATGGAGAACAGCAGCTGGAGGCAGATCATTATGGGAGGATATCGTGCAAAATGTCATCGCAGAGCTGACCATCGAAGCAAGGACAGCACGCTGATCATCTATTTCTGAGGTTCTAAGGTAAGGGACACCACAACATCTAATGAAGATCAGGATCAGTTATTAAATAAAGATCAAGAATCACGCGAGAAGTTTAACTGACAGAGCTTCGGCCAGTCGGCGAATGCATTGCAGTTTTTCTTGCAGAAACTTGGGTTGTATATGGTGAATGTGCATCCTTGGTAGTGGTTGGTTTCCCGATGGCGGTCTGGTTGCATCAACCCCTTGCTGCAATTTTTTTTTTTTTTTTT
>JAARMF010002104.1:14769-31100 GCA_022844705.1 Toxascaris leonina
CCCCCCCCCCCCCCTCCCCTCACATGTCCGTCTCAGAAATATTTACTGATATGAATACTTTACGCGTCCAACTATTCCAAACAATACGTTGTCCGTTGTCATTGGGGCATTCTTACTTCATGAAGGCAAGTGGTATAGCTAGGACGTGAGTGTTAGAGATGGAGACAGCAGAGCTTCATGTCAAGTAAGCAGCTTCGCTTAGTAATCCTGATGGTTGCTTTTCATCGAGTGCTTTATTTATCCATCAAAATACATTACACATCAACAGTGATGATGAAACATGGCCAAACAACAAACGATCAATGGAAAATAGCTGTGATGACAACCTCGATAGATCTGTCGACGCTTATGGTTAAGGCACGGAGCAAAAATATAATTGTAAGAGGGGAAGAGGTGAGTGGATAACTATTTGACGGCCTTTCATAATCAATTTTAGGTGGCAGTGTTCGTTTCATTGATATATATCAACAAAAAGATATACAGTGCTGCTGAGAACGTTATTCAATAATGAGCAATGAACAAAATCCGTTGCTGAAATACGAGGAAGTTTTTGAGAGCAATAAATTCGGTGACGATTAATGAGGGATAACCGAAATGAATGGAATGTTTTGAGGACATTTGCAACGCTGTCATATTTGCCTGTCCCACATCCCTCCATACAAACATATCCACATAGATGCAAATACAATCTCGTGCTAATTCACAAGCAAATATTTCAGCGATCACAACTGAAACTTTCACTCGCCAGTGTTTCTCGATCTACACAACAAGAGAAACGCCGCCTAGCAATCAAACAATTCTAAGCTAAAGTATCTTCAGCAATGTTTTGACAGTAGTTTTTCAGCTTGGATTAACTTCATTAGCGGACAATGCAAACAAACTTGAAGACACCCTCATTTTTATGTTTTCTGCACGTGTCGCCCCAACCTTCACCGAATTTGTAGCCACTCTGTATTGGATCACATCGGAACCGGAATCGGATGTCACAAGGAACGGAACAGGAGGGGGTGGGGGAGGGGGGAAGGGGATGGTCGTCCACGTACGTTCCACATGTTGAATGAAACGCTGATTTACTGCACATTCACGGTCACTGCAAAAATTTCTTTCCCTTTTCTTTTTGGTACAACTATAAAATTTGGAAAGACTACGGCAGTGTCTCTGGTCTGAAAGATGACGATGGAGCTATTGCAACCGCTGCTAATTAGCTGCCCCAAAAGCAATGAAGCATTTAAATTTAAGGCCTTGGGAAAACGTGAGGGGGGAGGGGAGAAGGAGGAAAAAGAATGAGGCTCAGCTTTTTTACGCCTCGAGAAGATTTGGCGGAATAGTGCAAAAACTGACATAATACGCAAAAATCGGTGTCGCGAGCTCAACTTCAAGCAGAACTATGTCTCCAACATAAAATTATGGAAGGCTTTATTCTCGTGCACCATCCATCCCCACTCCCTCCTCCCATGCCAGCGTCTGTTTCGAAAAAGCCTGTCTTGTTTTCTTTCACCGCTTCTCCTAATTTACAATAAACCATTTCAGAACGGAAGCCACCTAAGTGAAAAATGACTTCTGTGGCAACAAATCCTCTACATACAGCATAAAATAAGTGGTTTGCTGAGACGTTCAGGGAACCCGCGTTAAAGTATCAGCATCTGAAAAGAATATATAAGAGAATATAGAATACCCGGAACGTCGAGCAGTCCCTAAAATGAAGTAAACAAAACTGCCTATTATATGAAACACCTGTCGTGTTCTTGACCATAATCACTGCACTCATACAAAATAACTGAGAAGGTTCCTCCAAGCACATTTCTCTCGAAGGCAATTGTTATACCAATGGAAGTGCAAAGAAAATTCTCAACCCCATTAAAGACATGATATTCTATCAGAACGTGAACCTCTCGTGAAAGGAATCCAACGATGCCCAATATCTCACTTACAAAGACAAATATCTACAGCTTCAGCACCAACCTAGATAACTACGTTGTTTCTACGAGCTCTCTGGAATTCTGTTCAGTGTATCGCATATATTATTGCACTTCAACAGACGGACCGATCTTCCATGGATCAACCGTGGATCCATTTTTATCTACACTGGAAGGGTGCACCTGACGACCAATTAAAAACATTATCAGTCGATAACAGTATTAACCATCACAGATAGGGGCCAATCGTAGGCACTGCGCAGGACGCATGACGATCGGAAGTACCAGTCATTTTATACCTCAGAAAGAGTTATCGATAATACAAAGGGTTAGGAAGGAGCCCTAAGTGGGTGGCACGATATGTGCCTTTTAATCTGCGATAATTGCATCAATCAATTGCATCAACTGCCAAAAACAATCAAAACACGGGCCACAATGAAGCATTTAGATTACCGCAGAATCGACTTCGAAAAATCGTCGACGGAGGGTTCATTTCTCAGGCATTGCCCAATTCTGACCGCTCGGAAAGTGCATACAAGTTTTTTAAAGCAAAGGGTTCTCTATGCAATATTGACAGCCGTCTATGGAAGGCTCCTTTCCGGTCTCCAATATCACGAAAGAGTACTGATCCAGCAAGTTCTTCGCCCTCCGGTGGACATTCTTCTGGTATCTCTCACGTGCATCCTACTAAAAATCGTACAACACTCTCCACTGGGAAGTTCTGTATCCCTTGAATCATGTAGTAGTGGTAACCCCTTTCCCTCTCAAGCGTCAACACCCGGCAGAAAATGCCGATGCAAGAAGTAGACTGCGTTCAATAGAGGCCCCCGTCCACCTGATTTCATAACACTAGCCTCAGCTGTCCCAAACTCGAAATAATAGAGCAAGCAGGCAGACATATGTTCATGCACACATAGACACAACCTCCCCATAATGCACTCTACAATGCGCATAAAAACAATACTCACAGTCATCGCTGATCAAATTTTTCAAAACGAGACCGACAAACGACTTTGCTGAATTCTTCTGAACATTTCCAGGTTGGAAATACCTGAAAGAAGAAGTGTTACCGAGTCTGTCCAACGTTGTGAAGCGTTTTATGCCATTGTGACGTCTGCCTTTTCAACAACAAAAACTGATGTTGAAAAGCAGTAAGAGATGCTTTAGATCAACTCCTCCGTTCCTTTACTTCCTAACCTATTATGGTTTAACAAAGAACCTAACGCCTACAACATACTCATCTCGTGCATCCTCACCCTATGAGTTTATTTAAATTCAGCCATCCAAGAATCGTTAACAGCTATTTTAAACCACAAAAACCACCTAGACGTTTACCACACCAACGAATCGAAACATCCCTCACATTGACATCCTGATATCCGTACCGGTGCTCTTATGTCACTTCTTTTTTATGCTGAGAAACACCCTTACTACTGGCTGTTCTTTCGCTTTTTTCAATTTATTCTGACGAGGACGAACGAGATCCTCTCCTCTCCCCTCGATAGTAAAACTATCGCTGGAAAACTGTTTGAAATGAAATGATGCTGGTCAACCGAATGAAAAAATCCGGTCAAATACTGCCCAGTGAAAGATATAAAATATTTAAACGAAGGTCATTTCTCGCACGGTCACTCATTAAAACTGACCATCCGAGATGGGCGCCACATACTGAGCACACACATATTGTCCACTCGTGTTCAGGAAACCATGTTGCATGCATGTACGCCTGTAAAAATATCTGTTAACATATTTGCGCATTCACTGCTTTGCAACGGCACATGAATTTCGAGACAATCAAAATGGTGATGGTAAGTATAGCACCGAACAGAGCAAACTCATGGGTTTCGAAGATATTTGATGCAGTGGGGTAGAGTGCTAAAACATACTGCGTTGCACCCAGTTGGTACGCTCGTCTTAGGACTTGCGGCTAGATAACGTTTTAGTGCAAGTAACTGAGGTGCCTGGGAGTGTTATTTGCGTGCGTCAATATGTGCAAGTGTGCCCGGTTCACTCATATCTTTGCGGAGCTGCAACCATGAAAGTTGCATACCTGATTTGCGATCAATAACTTGACATCGCTTTTAGATTACAGCAAAAAGGCTCCTAGCGACATGAGCTTTTAATGCATATTATGAAATTATGACTTTCAATATGCCATTTATACAGCCTATTTCAAAACAGATCTTGGAAAGAAGCTGAATTAGTTTTTGACTGCATGGTGGCCAGATTAGACGGGAAGCGAGGGGGAGGATGGGGAGAAGGGAGGAGAAGAATGAAAGATTTTGGTCTCCTCGACTGCGCCACCTTCTCTACACCTATTTTCAATAGCCGATCGGAGCACATTGATCACAATTCAGCCATTGCCTTCATTGGACTATTTCTCTGTGGATTTACATTCTCATTAATCATTCAATTAAGTTTGCATTACTATCAAACACCACCTAACTGCTAATGAATTTTTTCTCTCAAAATGTACCTTTCCAGTTAACTGCAAATCCGCAGTTAGCGCTGTTATCACATCGAAAGTTTCACCTGTAATATCAAATGATTAATTCCCTGTGAGGGATATGCAGACATACTCTTTTAATGGGAATGTGCGAGTTAACATATTCGAGAACGGCCAGTCAATGCCTCAAAAATTAATTTCCGTTTCCCTCGACACCGCCTTGCTCGACGATAATAAACAGTATTCTGAATGCGCAACTTTCTCATGTCGTATGTAGGCGACATAATAGCAACCTTGTCGGTTGCCGAGAGATACTTGCAAATAAAAGCAATCAGCACTACTAACGAAAAATTTGGCTGCATCTTAACTTGAGAGAATTACTGCCCAACTGTTTCTTAGAAGAAACTATCGCAGAAGCGGTTGTTGGCATAAGGCGAATTACGTTTCAAGAATATCTCATCTCGAACCATTCATTATTAATTCTTACGTGATAATCCTTGTCGATATTGTTTCCACTAATGTAAATATCTGGTTTATGGATCGAATGAATTGTTGAACTGAATGATAATACGAAGAAAGGAAACAATGCAGAGTATACTGACGGTTCACAACTCGACCTTTCACCTCCCGCACGAGCGGATTTGTCCAGTATGATAATATACAGTGCTTTCGCAAACTCTCACATGATTATTTTCATGACGGCAAATGCACAATACTAATACCCGTGAGACAATAATCACGAATATGGTAAGATAAGTAGGTGGGTATTTTCAGTTTAGTGTTTTGCAATGAATAACCCAGAAGAATGAGCTCCTCAGGCTGAATAATGCTCAATTATGTTTCAAGTTCGGCTCATGAAAGCTTTATAATATCATTCGCTGATATATCAGAAGACAGTGCAAAAGCGCAAGTTCGAGGTCGTCCTCACCTGTATCACCGCATGATGGTGATGTCTCAACACAATCGTGAATCACACTCAGTGTACGACGAGGGTCAGAAATAGATGCGGTATTTTCTATCACCGAACTTGTTCCTTTAATTATAAAAGATGCCAATGTTCACCCGTTTTCGAAATCAGGCCATAACTTATTCAGCATTTCTTAATGGCAGTTGACATTAGCAATTTCCTAACTCCACGAAGCCAGTAAAAAAGGCGATGCAAAAGGGAAAAAATTTGACAAACGCACGGACGGGATTCTCGAACACCTGAACGAGCTGATTTCTTCCAAGCACGCTCATATTGTATCTTCGGAGTGCCAATGCGCTCTTCTCATTTGTGAGCATCGAAGCGTGTGCCACCGTGTGTCCACAATGACGACAAAGCAATGCAGAATGTCCTATCAAAAAGTAAGCGACCGTAAAACCTTCAATAAAACCCCGGGGTTGCAAACCATTAAACAAATCAAAATTCGGGTGGGCAATTTCTACACAGGCTAAAGTGCTTTCGGGAAGTTGTACAAAAGCATTTACGCGAAGTTCGTATAAAAGTGAAATCCGCCAACAGAGGTCATATATTTGGAAAACGAGTCATGCGAGAATTTCGAGGGCCGCAAGTGCTGCAATTTTGAACATTTCCCCCACATCCTCAAAAACTTCTAAGTTGGACATGATATTAAAAGTTTCGATATTCAGAACATTCTACATCGGAGTATGATGCATTTCGAAGAGTTTGAAAAACTGTCTTTCACACTGAAATTGAGATGCTACGACAGATCAGCCACTAAACAAAAGCGCCAAGATGCAAGAACATAGTTCACGTTTACGAAAACGCGTGCATTACATGACTTCGGTGTCTCTTTCTTAACGATCGTCATCCTCTGCACATTATTTCTGACCATACTGGATGCTAATGAGACACGACTAGTTAGCACTCTTCAGCGCCAAATAAAAAACAACATGACAATCCATCAAGGCACTGCGGGCAACAGTCACTCGGCTCCTTTGCCGACGATCGTCACTCTCTCTCATTCCCTCCCTTCGGATGGGTCGGAGACGTATTGCCCATTTGTGGCTTCAGCATTTGGCAAAAGTCTTTGTCAATAGCTGCCTTACTCAACGCAGCGCGACATGGTCTTCATGCCGGCGGTGGTGAGCTATACGAAAGACTGATTTTACTATCTGTATAACTGTACTTAACTGTGATAACGAGATTCGAAGTTAAGGCAATCCGTCAACTCCACGACCCCATTCCCATATCACAGCCCCTCACATAATCCCCAAAATTCACCTGCAATCGCGGTCAAATACATCCACAAGAAGTACCACAAGCGGGACAATTCCATGAGGGAACCATCAGCATATACATTTCGCCCCAACGTCGGGAAACTCTCTCACTTCAATTTTGGCTCGTACCCAATATTATTGATCCAGGCAACGCGCGCTAATTTTGAACTTACGAACTCGTATAAACTGATCAAATGACATAAGAGCCTCGGGCACTTGCGCCTCGGACAAACACTTGGTAAGCGCTCGTTTGGCAAAAGTGCATCTTTAAAAGAGTGCTCCTGACGGAGGGGTATTCAGCGATTGCACTTTGGACAACTGCACTCCAGGTTGTGGCTCGCAAATCCTTCCAAATGTTGCTTTCTTTCTTTGCAGCAGATTTTTATTTACGCTTCAGCCTGAGTTCGACCTGATTAGCGAGGTTTGAGGGACAGTACCACGTTCGACTGAAGTGGCTACAAGCCCATCTCGACGCCTCGCAAGCGGCAGTTGCTGCTGTCCCAATCACCGCGGTGTCATGTGACTATGTCCATATGCGACGACGGTGCTGATGGCTTGCAGGTACGTGAAGACGGTTAAAAAGTTCAGCTAGACGAGTCTCATGCATGCCTTCGATTGAGTGCACGAGAGTCTTTTGCAGTTGCATGTTTTCAAACTCGCAAGCGCTTGAAATCTGTCTGCTGTTACTGCTGTGGTATATTAAATGAGGCGAGCGATTCGAACGTTTCGCTGAAATATGATGCTCAAACTAAGATAAAGCCACATATGCGCTAATATCGCTGAACTCAGCTTAGTTCATCTTCCGCGACGATAGATTCCCTCCCCGGTAAAGAAGCTGAGAGCCTCGAAGCTTCCCTCACCGTCTTTCCTCTTGCTCAATGAGCATAACTGCAGTTTCTGATTTGCCGAGCTACAACTCTAGTGAGTGTACCGAGTGTTCCAACGCCGTCAGCGTTTGGTGCGTTGTTGCATCGCCTTCGATAGGTGTCACTGATTGCAATATTCTTTTTTTCTTAAAGTTTGATGATGAGGGTTGCTGCTGTCTTTTATATCTTCTTCAATGTTCGTCTTCTGCCTTGTGTGGCTGCCTAAACTTGAAAAAGCGTCATTGTGTCTCTACTCGCGAGGAAGCTTCCTCAGTACCCATTTCTCTGATATTTCCAATATTATGAGATATCTGAAGTCACCGTTGGAGGTTTTTTCAGGAGCATTTTTCGCGTATTGGTCTCTTTTGGTGTTTTTTCTTCAAATGGGTTTCGCTTTATAGAGTGAAAGGCCCCCAACTCCACAGATGCTTTCACATTGCGATGTTCCTGCAAAGCCTTCAAATGAGTACGACGAAGCTGACGTTTACATTGATTAAGCGGAGGCATTCCCCACTATCACCTATCAAAAGCTTTTGCATTGAAGAAACTATGTTCTAGTAGATGTGTCCTATCGGTCCAGCTGTTCATCCCGAGTTAAGGCATGTGGAAGTCTGTCTGAACCACTCACAATAAGCAGTGATCTATTCCTGCCATTCAGGAACAGATCACTGCTTATTATGTTTATGCAAAAGCTTTTGATAGGTAATAGTGGAGAATGCCTCTTCTTAATCAATATAAAAATCAGCTTCACCAATCAGTATAAAGAGTCAATATACAGCTGAGGAATTATCACATGCATATTTCACTGTCCACTAACGAGATGCAAATTTGCAAAGAAAGCGTCGGTTCTTTGATGGGCTTTCAGCGAGATCAGCTACCATTTGAATGTCTCGTTGCGATTCAGCTGAAGGACTGAAGAGTAGCAGTTTAGCACTGATGACGGTATGTGCTAGTTATTGCATACCTTGATCTTGGATACCTTGAACAACTGTGATTTCGTCGTTGTCTCCATCGCTCCAGCTGGCAATTTTTCCATCTTCGGCTATCCTGAGCTCGCTGCATCCAAGTAACATCATATAGAGGCCGCAGCGGATCTTACTTTCCATATTGCTGTGGCAGGTAGCACACCGCCTGGTGGCGACGTCGGTTTCGTTTATTCGGAGTTTCCTTTCCCTAGCCTTTCTTCTTCCACAAAGTACCTTCTAGGCAATAGGGGCTGCGATCTTTTCTGGCGGACGATACTCGTATGATACGAAACCGTCGTGTTGGGATTGTGACTACTTTTTTAATGCTGGCGTTCCACCGCCCAATCCGAATCACTCCCTGACGGATTTCGTCGTTGGGTGGTTCGCGCATCTTTATCTAACATATTCGCAGGTAACCGTCATATCTGGCGGCCTTTCCACAATCCATAACCGCATCGAGCCGAACGATAGTAGTAGACACGACCGTCCAGCAACCGTCCAACTAGCCCAGCATTGTTATTGCATATTGATGGTTAATTATGACTATCATCTATTAAGTCANACACGGCCGTCCAGCAACCGTCCAACTAGCCCAGCATTGTTATTGCATATTGATGGTTAATTATGACTATCATCTATTAAGTCATCTAATTACTCTCGTAAGCACAGTGCATGGATTCAGGCATCATTATAGATGAGTCTTTGCACTAGAGAGTTGGTATTGCCAGACTGTGGCCGAAAAGGCATCGAGGCTGCCAGTGTATTCTACATGCAATTCCCACATGACAAGACCTTAGTGTTGCAATATTTTTTGCATCTGTAATCATGAACACGTCGTGTCGTCATACGCCGTAACCCCCCAAAAAAGAGAAATCGAACTGTAGAGGTCATTAGGAATGGAGATATGTGGGAGCGCACAGATGGCTGTGCAGAACTAAGGTTGGTACAGTTATAGTTACTAACGGCTAGCAGCGGAAATCGCAGTCCGATCGTATTGCTTCTAAGCGCCCACTTGAAACATGACAAGTCTTCGGCCGTAACGACATGATATGGGCGGGGGGGGGGGGGGGGGGGNCGGGGGCGGGGGGGGGGGGAATTGAAATGTTTACAACACAGAAAGGAAATGAATTAAGCACATCAGTTCGATCCGCAAACTTCACTTCACTTTGAAGGAGATGTATCGTCGAGAGAAGTGCAACTTTTAAAAGAGGAAACACGCTCGAACAAAATCTGTGGGAATCTTTTTACGATCTTCAGATATAAATGTAGCCCGGAGCATCAGTGGTCCCTTACTTAAAATTTGATAAGGGATGAATGGAACAAGTTCGAAAGTATGTTACGCACATTGCTCGGAGGCGATTGAATTATGACTTCAATTTGCACACCTTCGATTCTGAATCATTTGAATATCGAGCTAGTGAATTTCATTCAATATTTTTTTGTCCTTAAAACATCAGCAGTTCTGCGAAAGAGCATCGCCAAGTTTCCTCTGAGAGCATTGCAACGCTTTATTGAAATGCTGCTACCTCATATGCTTAGATTTTAGTTAATGTAAGAGGTATCGAAGGTGAATTTAGTGAACAATTGTTTCTTGTTTCGTGTCATTCGTATGTAAGTAGTGCGGTGGGTGTTTGCATCTGTTAGCAGGTATTGTCCTCAACGCCAAATTTTGTTTTTAGCGAAATCGGTGATCTCAATTGCATTTCAACGTTTGTGTTCTGTAGCATACACTATATGGATGTATTGTTGTTTCGATAGATGTATTTCAATATTTTCTATTGGTGACTGTGTCGTCCTTTTTTTTTTTTTAAACAGAGGCCTNTTGTATCGTCCTTCTTTTTTTTTTTTTAAACAGAGGCCTCGAAATTTTGATGATGCACTCGATGACTGTGCTTTCATGTATTAGTTTACATGCTGATGTGCTCTTTGAAATAACTGTCGATCTTCTTTAAAAACACGCTGAAATTTATGCTCATCTAATTTACAGGCATAATGGGGTACTGACAGATGCGAGCGTAGCCAATTGCTCACAGTTTCCGTTGGCGAAACCATATGTAATACTATTCATTGGCACTTAGAGAGAGGGAGTCGATTTCAAGCAAGTGAAATGAGCATATTCGTGATGAGCGATGTGACCAGTGTAAATTTATGTGAAGGAGGAAGCCTCACTTGTGTAAATCAAATAGGTGAAAAGACAGTGAAACAATGAGTTGATGTCGTTGAGAGTGCTAGCCCAGACAATGTTTGGGATATGGCTACCGAAAGTTTGGGATTTGGGTGTATTTGAGATTTTACGCGAAAATACTCACAACTGCGACTCATTTCAATGAGGCTTCGTAGTAGTAGTAAGACGAGGTGACGATGTCAGATGGAAAATCATTGTGAAGAGATGTGAATTTGGCAAACGAAGGGAGAGGAAATTCAATACAGTGGCAGCGTTCTTCATCTCCTCGCAACAGTACCGAGTTCTACTCGGCTTAATGGCTAGAATGATTTCGGGTCATGAATCTCCTTCACATCTTTAAGATAAGCCATAATACTGTGTCTTGGAGGAAGCTCTAGTCGTTCACGCTAACAACGTTTCTAAAACATAGGGCTAAATTTTTTCGACAAATGGTACAACTTCAGAAGTTGAAAAGAGCCCCGGATTCTATTACAATTTGCATAGCATTGCAGCAAGATGAAAATTCGTTATTCTAACAACAACAACACTATCCACAGACCAATTTCCTTACCAACCATGTTGTTCGATCAGTTTATCCGGTGTTACGAATCCTGTGGTGACTTCCGGTTGTTCAGGCTACAAAGCTTCAAAGAAGCAAACATTGATGTNTTTGAGTTCCTCGAGTGTTACGCTGCTTTGAAGCAAACATTGATGTTGCTATTCGGTGAATTCTTTCCACTCTCATCTGTCTCGCCCACACACTAGTGATTGCATTATCTGCTCACCTGCAACCATATCTGAGATGGTGGGCCCTCAGGATAAAAGATAAAACCATGTGCCTCTTCCTCCTCGTATTTTATCTTTTGCACGGGCATCCTCCAGTGAATCAGCATTCGTCCATTTAATCATCATCGCCTTTTTCTTAACTCAGATTCTTTTGAAATTTAAGTCAAACTGTTTATTGTTCCGCAATTGAGATTACATCTTCACGCATACGGGAAAGGAATTCAGCCATTAATTTTAGTGCTTCAATTAGTTTTTGCAGCTACTATTCATCAATTCAGGTGTACTGCTGGCCGTTGTTTTAGGGGTTTTTTTTGACTGGCCTTTATTGCTTGACCTGCATGTGGTTCACTGCCTTTTCGTTTATCGAAAATACGCTAGATATCAGAGAGCAGATTCAACGCGACGCTAGCGGCACAGTGCAGTTATAAGGAAAGGCAACATTTGTCGGAGGTTCGTCAGATATGGATCTGTTGCGGGATCGTAGGGGTGCTATGGCAACACACCATTCGATAGTTCATTTCTTTCCTCTTTCTATCTGTAATATTTCGGCCTTCCGGCCATCATTCAAGTTGCTCTTGCAACAGCTGGTCCACCTTCCCGGGGAATTCCTTACACGCGACATAGCTTTTATGGATCTGCAAAAGGCTGCATCAATATCTCATAATTGTATCATACTGTTTCAGTAGTTGGCCTGTCTGAAGCAATGCTCACTGAACCGATGAAGCTCATGCGTAGGAAGATTTTAAAGGCTTGTTTTACCTGTTGGCCTCAGCCGTTTTATCCGCACTAATTTCGTTATTTCTGTTTCGTTGTGTCTTTTCATGTTCGAGGCATCGTTGCATTCAGATTCGGTGTTGGGCCACGATGTGCTCGAAACACATCATGCGCCGCCATTTTATCACAACACAACTTCACGAGTTTTCTAGCAGCCTACAAGTGTTCATTGATCGCTCACTTCAGAAGTCGTTTCCGCAAGGAAAAGTCAATCGAAATGCCTGCAGTGCAGTTCGCATATGCATCTCTTCCTCAGCACATTGCAAGTTTCAGATGCCATCGTATCCGTGATTATGACAGAGGATAGCTTTGAGGTTGTTGCCGAATGTTGCCAAGACTTTAACTTCATGTTATCACATCGCAGTTGAAGAAGTACTTCTTAAGTCCCTTCTGGCGAGGACGATAAAACTTTGCTCAAGAAAACGCGTATTCAAGAAATGTATGCCTTTGAACATGGGATTTTCTATATTTGTCCGTTTTAAAGTTCGTGCCTGTGACAGTCGTGTGGCCGTATATGTCTAGCGATAACTTGTGCGTATATATAATACGTGAATTCGTCGGTCCATCTACCTGCAAATAGTCCGTTGGACCACGTATGGGTGCAGATGCATGCGTATGTGCATGGATGCATGGGGTTGTCTCTCCGGCAGTAGTACATGCGGAAGTATGTGGGTGCATCGGTCTGCCTGTACGAAAAGAGCTTCAATATAAAGCGACAATAAGATTTAGTTCGTATTCTGCAACACTGAAGTCACTTCTGGAGTAACTTTTTGGATTAATTTCAGCTTTCCAAAGATTCATTTTTCTCGAAATCTCTCGAAGAAAGATTCAAAGGCTCTCGAAAACTATTGAGTTATGCCCAGTTAATATGATAAATTTGTGTTCTCAAGATTTGTTCAACAGCCGCCTTACTACCACAAAACGGATTTTGATGAAAAACCGAATTAAAATGCGAAAGAATCTTTTGAACGAACGACTTTCACGACCGGTTGATTCCTCAGCAACCGGAGCTACCAGCTGTTGTGTCACCACTGCCTTCGACTTTATAAAATGAAATAGCTCACTCGATGACGTTGCAAAAAGCGCATATTTCGAATCTTCTTGGCAATGCGAACCACTTCTCGAAAGAACAAACGGCGCTTTGCTGTTAGAAGTTATGGAATGCTTGCGTTCGTCCGGTGTTGTGCTTCAATGCGTTCTGCAACACGTATGAGCGCATCTGTGATGATAAAATATGATGATTTCAATGCGTTGATGCAGTTCAACTAAGCTGAAATTAGTNGAGCTGAAATTAGTCATAAGCGTCATCGCTGACAGTGATCCGGGCAGATATTCCAGATCCAGCCGTAAATGATTCCTATACAACTGTTTTGTGGCAGATTCGTTCCGCCGCACCAGCAGATGGTGTCTTGTGTATATCGGATGCGCGAAGGGGATAATTACAGTCTCAATGGATATTCAGAGTCCGTTTTAACGATGTACTGATTTCTCATTTCAGACTGTGTGCTCTTCACTGGATAAGCTTAAAATGCAAGGCGCTGCGCTTCTTCTGAATATACGCTCTCTTTCGCAATGACTGAAAGTTGCACTTCTTTTCCTCGCCCCCTTCCTCTTCCTCCCCCCCCCCCCTCCCCTTGGATTCTTCCAAAAGAAACCAGGTGAGGATTTTTGAGGTCCCTTCCGAACAACGCGCCTACCTTCATTATTTTAAAGCTAATCTGATATAAACTATATCCATCGAACTTTGCCGACTCAGTTTTTGCTAGCTACGCCATAAACAGATATGGGCAAATATTTGTAGCAAAGCGACAGTATCTATGAACGTGATAGTTATATCCTGAATCCTCAGTCTGAGAAGAAAGAAGCAGAGGGTTCTCAAAGCGCATGGAAGAATGAGATTTGCAAAAGGCAGGCCGTCAATGACAATAAGACAAAACGTGATTCAACAATTCTTCAACATACAAACGTCAATGTCTTAAACAAACAGCAAAACGTATCCCGGAGATTGGCATTGTATTCGCCTTTCTATCTCAATACATGAGAAGGATTACTGCATTAATTTTCGCTCGTTCCCGAATTGCCAAAGACCGCATATTGTCTAAATTACCAAAAACTGTCATGGAGCACTCAGTAGTGTGCATTCAGCTTAAACAAATCGGCTGTAGAATGTGTTACGCAAAAGAATTTTCTTTGAGTGGCACTGGACTGTGTATTCGACGAGACTGAGTTAGAAGGCATATGTGATTGACACATAGAATCATTCAAGGCATAGCGCAAGCAGCCAAATTTCATTGTTGTGCTATTATGACTGACCACCTAGACTATTAGATGGCGAGGCAAAAACACCACACGTTCATGAGCAGAGGCACTACAAGGCATAGAAAAAAGAGGGAAGTGCGATGTTTGTGGCAAGCTGAATGTTAGATATTTACTTACTTGTTTTGTTTTGTTCATTCACTTCAGCGTCTGGAACTGGGATGGTAGATAAAAGTATGAGAAAATGAACAGCAAAACGTTCGCAAAGCCACAATTGGGAACACGGATATTGCTTCTTGGGGACACGGAATATTTGGAATTACATAAGATCGTTTTGCTTAATTCGATGTTGTGTTGGCGCTAGTCACCTCGCATTTTCCCTCCACTCCACCGCAACCACATTTACCAGCTACATTTCAAATCCTTTTTCCCCTCCCCTCGCCTCTGCATACGGGTATGACACTATTCGAAACGTGGATTGGCAGAAATCTTCAGCGCATAATGCTGCCCTGATTCAATGATCTTAAGACCGCTGCTTGAGGCCATCACTACCTCTTCTTCCCAGAGAATGCTTTCGACGAAGCATCAATTCTCTAGCGGGATCCACACTTTTTTGTTGTTGAGTACGAGGAACCCCACACCGCTTTTAGCACGGTCGCCGTGTGTTTGTTGAAGTGCTATCTTCTAATGTCCGTAATTTTTTCATGCACATGTGATTTCCTTGTCAGATCAACTAGATCCTAGAACAAGGAATCACGTGACAAACGTCGTATTATGTAGGTTTACTGTCGCCACGAATGCTTTCTGAAATTAAGTGCTAAGTGATGACATAATTGTTTCTAAGCAGATGATCGTTTTCGTGGTCGCTGTCTTGTAACTGATTTTGATTTTCATTCGATGCTATAGACTTCTTCTCTTGCCGAAGACTGAATTCTCTATTTCTCGAAGTCTCATGACACAGGTTTCTCGATCATTGCCTTGAAGCTTTCATTATATACTGTTGGACCATTCTGGAACTTTGTACTTCTATGCGTTCCCCTATCTCTCTTCTGATATTTTGCTACTTGAAGATGTTCAAAAGAGTTTAATTCGTTATGCATTTGCTTATATATATATATATATATATATATATATATATATATATATATCCTTAACGACGTGATCACTTAACGACGTTCCCTACGGATTGACGTTGTTAAATGAAAAATACTGCGCAAGCTCGATTTAAGAGGCTTCCCCTTCCGTTTCAGAAGCGAATTAAAACCGTCAGCAAAAGCCTTCGAAAAAGCTGTAAGGTTGAAGTAAATTTCACTCGTTATTTCATCCCTATATGAGGTAGTCGAAACGAATTTTTCTAAATTCTACGAGTCAGTCAAAAATAAGAAAAGATAAAATGCCGGATATCTGAAGTTTTGTGAGTTGATTGCACAAGAATATAAAATAAATTGCGAACGGAAATAAAGAAATACAAGATCATTTGAGTTGATGATTATAATAATTTCTCATAAAAACGCAATCCAGTATGGAGCAACTATCCAAACGAGGTGCAGGGTATCGATCGGTATGCTCACTTTCTAGGAGAGTAAATGAAGCGGACAAAAGGAAACCCAATGCGGTTAGTAATGTAAAACACTCAGGTAAATGGTGAACAATAGAAGCTTTTCGGCACCTCAACAACCTCTCTTTCTTCCCCTCAAAACGCTAATAGAGTGTTGTGTATTTAAAAAAAAAAACAGTCAAGGGCACACTGTTTTCCGAGGGACCGTTAAAACGCGATAACGGTTCATAGAATGGTGCGCCGCCTATGGACACAGACACACTGTACTTTCCTTCTATCTCTGTTTCCTTTACTTGTCGGAGTCTATAGACGATCTCTTGTGTGCCTTTTATGGGATGTGATTTTACTCGTGCAGTCAATCTATACGTGCAGTCATT
>JAARMF010002105.1:7032-21451 GCA_022844705.1 Toxascaris leonina
TGGCAACCTTAGTAAGTTCAGTGATATTTTCCAAAATGCAGTTTTCTGAAGCGTTTATTAAATCATATTTTCACTCGATGATTTAAATATGGATTCCGTAAAATAAAACATTCTTTGGCATGAAATTAAACTCTTCTTCTTATGTTTTATCTGTACCGCAATATAGATATTACCCTTTCAAAAGGGACTTTCAAGTATCGCCGTACATTCAATGCTTTATTTTGGGAAATATTTTGATTCCGACAAAATATCGCAACTCGAGTTCTTCTCTTTCCATCTCTTTGCAGTTGCAACTTCTGATAACTTTTTAGGACTTCATTAACCATTTCACGAATCATTGATATATCGATGTTCAATTAGGTGCAAATCATCGCTATTACTCTACCCTCTACTCGTTAAGTCGTTCATCTAAATTTCACAAAAAGTGAGAGGTATTGTTCAAATTGTGATCATTGGCGAGTGATTTTTATCACATCTCTAATGACCTTTAAGTTGAAATACATCTCATTGTGCATCTATTTTATATTACCCTCCAAGAACTTCTAAATTTACGCCATATCCATAATATTTCATAACGTGGATATTTTTGAATTTTATTGCATACGAATTTTATTGTACATGTAATATATTATATTTGGTATTATTTCCATGTATTATTTATTCATTTATGCTCGACGACGAATTTACTCGTAGAGTTGAACGAATTTTTGCACAAGTAAATTGATGAAAAGGCAGAAGATCAATGAATGCAAAAAAAAAATGAAAGAAATACTAAGACTTTTCACTCTCTGAAAAGAAAAAAAAAACACTCATCACTTAAGCAAAATGTGATAAAATTGAGAAGAGTTTTACACTTTTGCAACGAATATGATGGAGCGTTGTTGTGATTGATGTGAAACAATACAACAAATGAAATGAAATCGACAACTAAAATGAATAAATAACTTTCAAATAAAAATTGCAAATAAATCTCATTGTCAATATGATCGTCTAGAGATGCGTTAGTGAATAATGCTTACTTCGATTGATAAATCATTAGCTTGTTCGCATTTTTCAAATGAAATAATCAAAAGAAGGATCGCATTAGTTTAGTGAAAAAAAAAAGCTGAGCCGAAGCCGAATTTCGCTATTACTTGAAATTTAGACCGGGTATTTTAGCAATGAATGTTGGTTTATTCAATTGCTTGCTTTGCTTATTTTGTTTCTTTATTTTATTTAGAAAAAATTGTTTGTTTATTTTATTATTATTTGATTTCAATTAATTTCTCAAAGATATCACTCTGCGACTCTCAGCCACCTACTTCAGCATCTCGGTTATTCGTATGACACAAGGAAGCGCATAGCCTATACAGTAAAATCTCGCAAACCTTCATTAAATTTTAACGTATATTTATCCAAAAAAACATATATTAAATCAAATAAGCTAGTTAACTATAAGCAAAACAATCTAATCAAAAATGCAGTTACCTATCCACCAATCAATCAATAAAATACAGCCAACCGCAAATTACCGCAACGAACAGAACCAGCAATCTGCAACTGATTCGACTTCAGACGACTATAACTTAGCTCATTCTTGTTTACTTTGTGAACAACAGAGCAGTGTTGCACGTCTTAATGACGATCCGGAAGTAAGGAAGCGAAAGCGCTTAGTGATCGGTGGATAGACATATTGTTGAAACCACTCAGCTCCAGACAGTGTTACAATGCTTGGGATGCAACTACAAAGTAACTAAACAGCGTTAAAGCTTGCACATAACAACTCATGCAAATATGAGCTCTTTGTGACTATTGACATCAATCAGCAATTGTCAACGTAGACAGCCATAAAACACTCCGTTATTGTTGTTTAAAAATAGCGTCTGACTTAAATTACGATATATGAATATTAAAACATCGACTTGTCATCTATAATACACTAGAAAACACGAATTGAACTTTGACCTTGATGGATATGATCAAAACTTATATAGCATGAAATAATTTACTGAAAAGAATTGAGCGCAATTCTTTGTGTTTTATGATAAGGACGGGTAAAACGACTCTGGAAGAGAGGTAATATTTTGGTGAGTGTCAAATAGTCGAATGACGCCGAAAACGAAAATGATTTCTACAAGATGAATTTTTCTTGCGAGAATGTATATAAAAATAAGAATTACGTCTAGTGTTTGCACAAATTTCTTTTGGTGTAATGTGTCTGTGAGAATTGAATAGTGATTGCACAACGCTATTTTTCCACACATCGCTCAGACATTATACGTTATAGCAGAGAGGATTCGCGTGCAATTCTATTGATGCACGATGGCGTTGTAAAATTTAGAGTATCTTCTTAGTTGGAGGTGGAGGAGGGGTGAGGGTGGTGAAGGATTGGAAGGAGGATATAGATGAGGATAGGAATCGATGGTGAGCACTAATGTTGCAAAGCAATCCGCAAATAACGCCATAGTGCTGAAAAAAAAATTTCTTTTTTTTAAAGAATTTCTTTTGGAAAGGCATAAAGTTAGATTTTTTCGTAACAGCCAACTTATATTTTGATGAAGAGATACGGAAAAAGAATAACGAAAATCGTTCGAGTAGATCACAATTTCGAGAGACTAGAGAAGAAGGTTAATGAGAAACGGATCAGATAAAGATATTCTTCAAGGATTCTTAATCGTTTAAGGATTTTTGATCGAAGAGAGGTGAAATTGCATAATGGGTAGAATAAATAGCCGATAACCCCGTAGTGGATAGCGATAAGGCAAAGGAAAAGGAGGAAAATTAGGAGGAAAAAAAAAGAAAGATAGGGCGAAACGGCGAAACGCTGAAGAACTAAATGAATGTAAAATGCGCAAATGTTTAGGGAAAAGCAAACGTTTGATAAGTTTCTTGAAGGAAATTTATGATTAAGCACTTCGTTCAGATCGTCGTCTAGCTCTCAAGTATAATCTTTTTTCTCGACATTTTTCTTTTGTTTTATGCTTTTTATTGTGGAAATAAATGAAAAATTTTTCATTTTCATAAAAATAGAACTTGTCGAAGCGACATTCGATGTCATTGTTTCATACGAAAAAGAAAGTCGGAAATCAAAAACGAAGCAATCGTAAGCAGTTTGATTCTCATCGCACTTCCACAAACATTCCGAATTCCTGTCTGCTCTCTCATTGTTCCGCAACTGGCTCATAAAATCTCAATATCAACTCTCAACAGCGTTTCACTCGAAAAAAGAAACTGCCCGGAAAGAAAATTGCTGCATAGAAAGGAATACTTTCTCTATAAATGTTGTTAAAACTTTTGTGCAATAAACAGCAATTAAACGAAATTTATCAATATTTCACGTTCTAACGGTATTTAACGAAATCGGACACCATTTGTTAGAATATTGAACGGAATCCGCTGTAGGAATTAATAAGATAAATATAATGTATAAAAACAAAAATATGGAAAAAACGATAAAGAAAGATCGAAATATATAACATAAGATTTTATTCGTGATAAAAACCATCTCGTTTCGGTAAATATCGTTATAACGTTAAATGACGGTGAGACGCCAATTCGAAATATTTGAGCGTTGTTGTTGTTTTTAGAGCGCATCAAAAAAGAAGACAATTCGTTAAGCACAAATTATTTGGGAAATTTTTGCACTTAGATGTGAAAATTCAATCGATACGATTCTTTAGATTTATTAATCTCGATGACTAATTTCTTGTATCGATTCGTTGAAGGGCGTTTCAAGTTAAGCTTATCGAACGATCGACTTATCAAAGTTCAGTTCAGCAAGAAAATGCTCAATTATAGACTGCTATAAGCTTTATAATTCTCTGTTCGTTGCATGTTGGACGTGTCTCTTTACGATACCGTTACTCCACCTTAGTTGTCATTGTACAACCATCGAACAACCCATTACGATGTGTAGGTTACGGCTTTCTTGTGCACAGAATCTTGTATCATTCCCAACGGTTGCATTTCTTTGATGCTTCCGGGCAAAATCTCTTCGCATTTTTTTTGGCGATGCTATTATTCCTTTTTATCGTTTCGATCTCTACCTATTTGTTCGATGTATTTCGAAGCGTTGAATCAAATAGAGAAAGAAATTTGATGTGTTATCGTCTAAATGAATCTTCAGAAAACATTACGAGAGGTTTTTTTAATCTCTTAACAATAGCTTTGTTGTCATTGCGAAGAACAATAACAGCTCAACCTTTTCTATGGGTACCTCAATAAATGTTCCATTGTAAGCCTTTATCAACCTTTTTCAAACAAAACCTTTCCACTCCTCGATCAATCACCTCCAGACTTAACACGTCCTATCGTAATAGCGATAAATGCGAAGTGGCTTGCGGGGTGACCTGAATTGTACGATGACAAAACCTTCCTCAAATACGAACACTAATTTGAAGCCCCGCTTAAAGACGCCTAATCATGCATACATTCACAACACAGCTCGAGCAAATATTGCATCAATGCAATAATCAAAGCTGCTCCGCTTCTGAAAAAGCGTCCCTTACCTCATAACACAACCCCAGTATAAAAATTTTATTACTCTCTATCCTATGATCCTATAAAATAACATATATCCTCGAGCAAGAGACCCGAACATCCTACTTCTCCCTATTTCTAGAAGCAGTGGAAGTGTCGGCAGTGAGGAGAGAGTCTTATGTTCAAGATTTGTCTGAAAAGATTTCCTAGGGAAAAGGTTTCCAGCTTTCTGCTTACTCCAAGAGCGTATGGAATGAAGCCGCTGAATGGTATTGCTTTTGCTGTCGCCGAGTAATCAACGAGAGATGCGCCATAAGCGTTTCACTCCCCCCCCCCCCCTTCCTCCTCCTTTCTTATCGTGAATTTCCTGTTGTATCACAGAGCTACTCCTCTGCTTCACCTGTTTATTCGTTGCACATCACCTTTGTATGGCACATGCATAATTATAACCGAACCTTACCACCCCTCACACCTCAACTACACCTCTCCTACTGCACGAATATAATTATTGATTCACAGATCTTTCCATATATAACCAATGATCGGTTTCGGCAGAAATATTCTCACGTCTCACTGTCTCACTGTTACAAAAAGAAAAAACGTTCAGCATCGATAGCAGCGTGTCAAATATATTGCTATAAAATTTACTACAATGCTATAGCCATTGATTTCCACTCCACATTACACAAGTTTATCGAAAAAAAGAATATTCTGACAGCATATCAATAACCAAAAGGAACCATCACCATTTAGAGACATGAAAACGTTCATATTAGTGGCTAGTGTTTTATTTATTTACATACGTCCCATCTATACCCGGTCGCAAACGAGTCAATTAAAGAATGCCACGAATGAATATCATTGCATAGTGATCACTTCCTCGAGAATAATTTCATATTTATTATGAATTTTGCATGATCAAAACAAATGCAAACCGAAAACAACTTCCCAACCAACAATGGCAAATAAAAGAAACGAATTTCCTTGAACGATATCAATAACAACTCGACGATCACCACAAACGTCGCAATAAATCTTTGCAATCTGAAAGACAAGCATTCATTCTTTCATACATCATTCGTCGACTGAACAGATCCCTCTGTTTATTTTATTTTCACAGGAAATATAATATTCATCTAAGTAAATACAACCCCATCGTGAATAAAAGAAAAAAAACACAAGCCCATCATCTAATACACAATGAAAAATAACGGAAGTCTCAACCTCCATCAATTTCTAAGCTCCATTGAAAATACAGACGACACTATTGATGCTATATGTTTGCCAGTAAATTATTGAAGGTAAAGTAAACTTCAGTGAACATGTCAGTCCTCTCAATTGTTCCATTCATACAATGGTGACCCTTCTCCATCTAAAGCCTCTCTCACACATACTATAATTATTTGTTTTGCAGTCTGAGAAAAGGAGAGAATAGAAAAAAACATGATGATTTTCCTATGAAGATTACTGCAACGGCCGTATGAAAAAAGCAGCCGAGCAAATGAGGAAAAAAAACTTTGCAAAGATCTGCTCATTCGTCAAATAAAACTATTCACAGCAGGACTTTTTGCCTCAAATAGCGAAAACCGAATTTCCTTCGCCGAATGCCCACGAGTAAAACTCTCTGCCCTCTTCCCTTTCAAAGAATAGGAAATCCATTCGATAAAAGCTGCCATTCAAAATTCAACACAGAAACCCGCTCTTTTTTGATGAAGCAGATAGTTCAAATATTTCGTACACCCCTTAAAGTTCAGACGGCTCGGATGCTGCGACCCTGACGATTTTTGTGCTTTTTTTTCTGGATTTTCTCTGCCTTAAATCGAGCGAAAATTCTTCTCACGTTTGGTGAGTGTCGCATCATGTGGAAAACGTTTAACCAGCAAAATTTTTATAACACAATGCAGACTATGTGTAGTTGAATTATGCTTCATTTAGCTTATATTCAGAAAGCTTGTGTCGCATTCAGTGACAGCTTCAGCAAGACACTTTTATTTTGTAAACTTCCTTCCCCCACGTGATATCAACACTATTCGGACTGCTTCATCAGCTAACAAGCGGACGTGACTCTTGGTTGATGTGCCTATCTATTCTAGACCATGACTGCATTTCATCTCGCCTGCCCATGATTGAATAAAATAACATTCACGCTACTCGTACGCACTAACACTCACGCTACTCGTGCAACTATTAGCCAAGAGACAGTTAAGCTGAAACGCTGCACTGATTGCCCTCTCAATGCATCACATTAGCTAGCGTGTATTTCAAGCAACGATAAGGGCCTCCTATAATTCTCAACCTATGGGTTTTGTTTTGCTTTCACAGCCTCTGTTGATTTTTAAACGCATCGTTATAAGTAGTACTTATAATTAAGCACACATTATGGCTTCCGCACATAGTTGTTATTCTATTTGCTTTCCTTACTGTAAATAAAGATGTTCTTTCCTCTTTCTCAAAGACGTAACCACAAAGCGCAATGACATTCAATCCTTTTACAGATAGGCCTCCTATCCCTCAGCTCCTTTACGCATCACAACAACAAAATAGGAATGTTATAATGTCATATGCATTGAAAATCGACTCTTCAGCGATAAATAACAGCTAGTATCGCTCAAATGCAGCGAACATTTAAAGCGATGCACGGAATGTGACTCTTTTGATTATAAGACCTATCAAAATCCATCACCCTATGAATAGAATATTTTAGTGAGCAAGCATTTTTAAAAATTAATAATTATTGTGACATCCCGAGAAACACTTCACAACTTCTCTTTTAAATTCTTTCCTTGAGAGAATGATTTACGTCTATCGCAGACTTCACAAAATTGGAATCAGATGATGAAATATTAGACAAGGAAACTCACGCTCAAATTGGAGTTTCTCCTCGATGTTCCTACTCTTGATAGTTGCCTCATGATTCTGTACGAAAAAGATCTCTCCATTTTCTTTTGGTATCCAACCATATCGTTTCGCATACTCATTGACTTGCTTCTCTAAAAATTCAAAGATAACCGAACGGAATCCATTTACTCGAGACAACAGGCTAAACGCCGCCGCAATATCGCATCCGACCTTCTTTCAAAAACCCTCTTTGAAATGACGTATGCCATGATCCGTCGTATTCGTTCAATTGTACGCAACGTCGTTATTTGATAAAATTGCAAGCAAATTCAATTAAAACTTCTTTCAAAACATATTTATAATATCAGGACAACTTCATTTGTCCGATCGCCAACTTCGCGGGGTCGATTTTTCCAATTCCACTTCTTTTCAAATGTGGAATGACCAAACTTCAATCTCTTAAATTCCTCTCAAGGAATCAAACTTGACCTCTATCAGAAGAAACGTGACTTTTACCTATAATGTGCGAGTTCTTTGGGGCTAAAAGCATTATGGTCAAATCGGCGCACTCTAAAGAATACCAACTGAAGCAAGAAAATTAAAGTTTTAGATGACCTCACAATATTCGACTGAAAAGGTCAGCAGTTGAAAGCGTGATAACAACAGATGAGTGCAAAAAGTGGAAGTGCTTAAAAGCTTAATAATAACTGAGGCCAGCAGGAAAGCATATGTAAAGTTGGTGCAAAAAATTCAACAAGCAACCTGATATGCCTCCTAAGAGTCGTGTAAGAAGGGTTCTCTCGATGTTCTGGAATGTCACATTGATCACCTGGCAGGCATCTGCAAATACGGTAAAAATCCACATCATACGAAATGATCGAAGTACATCCACAATCCAATCATATATCCAGCGATAAAAATGCTCTCCCAAAAAGGCCCTATCCTCCCCCTCTTCCCCCCCCCCCTCTCGAAGTAGAAGAACAATGGCGTAAAATAAAGCCAGCGATCTGTGAAAATGATGAAACAAAAACCAAAGGCAATAAGCTCGATCCCAAATTAGATGACGTCACATTACACCATATTAAGTCTAGTTTAACAAAACCGAACTCCGCTGCAAATTTCGGAACCATGTTGGAAACGACCTCACAAGTTATTCCTAGCATACCGAACGCAAACAGGTTATTAAATTACTCACAATTTCGGACGCTCTCCTCAAATCCAGGAACCGCTTTGATAATTTTAGGTATCTCGGCCGGTTGTTTGAAACATTCGTCTGCATCGTCTGAGGGTCGATACTCCAGTCTCATCAGACGCCAGAAAACAGCGAAGTTGCATGACTCGAGAAGAGCACCGATATCGAAAATACGTTTGAGTTCCGGTGAATCGACCCGACTCGAATCGATCAGATACTTAGCAAGTGCATAATCGCTACGTGGCGCCATCATCATCGTCTTCAGAAGGATCAACCTCACTATTGGCTCATTGTATCTATAGAAATGTATCATTACTTTATAGATTCTATGTCGACAGGCGAACATGTTCAGGAACTTGCTAAAAGTTGTCTATTTCCTCGAGAAATTTTTGTGCAAGACGACTCAAAAACTGATGGAAAATCCAGCATACTGCTGGCTTGCTTTAGAAGAGAGAAGGGGGAGGAGAAAATAGGGGTGAGGAACGATTTCAGTGCGCGAGCTCTCTTTGCTATCCTCCCAGTCACGTCAATGGGGAGGATGCACATACTATCGCGATGAAGAAAAACTTCATCAAGTCTTTTCGATAGAAAATTTCTGTTTGTATGAAAAAATGGCGAAAATGTTTCGGTGTAATTTTCAATTCTCAGGTTTCATCGCCCATCAACGCTATGTAGTCTAAGACAAGGCAACGATAGCTCAATTATTTAGCTTACTTGTCCGGGTTGAGCTGATACAACTTTAATGTGGTAAAGAGAATATCCTTATCGTATTGATTTTCTTGTACCATTGCTTGGATGCAATTCTCTAATGTTTCCACATTATTCGGATTGTAACGATTAACACCCGTTATTGATGCGTCCAATTCCTCTTTTAGAACCGCAAATGTTGTCATCACTCACTGCAATATGATGGCAGATTTATGATTGGACTTAAGCGGAAATAATTGTTTAAACAATTTCGACGAATTTTATATTATCAAATGAAAACATCTATTGTTATTTTTAAAGTTATTGAAACAAATGAAATTTTGAGGAGATTATTATTATCATTATTATTATTATTATTATTATTATTATTATTATTATTGTTATTATTATTATTATTGTTATTATTATTGGCGATAATGACGAAACGAAAGAACGCCAATTCCAAAATTTCTTGATGGAAAAGAGCACATTTGTGATAAAAATGAACTATCATCCTAATCGAATTCGAATGCAAACAGACGATTAGCGGACTAGTTTGTAACCTTAGTCACCAATGAAAATTTCTTTCTGTCAATATCCGACGGAAATCATCCGGTCGCTATCGGAATCCGGTTAAGTGTGATCGAATTTTAAAGAAAAAAGAAAATCCTTAGCCGATACCAACCAAGAACACTGCATAAGAATTAAATAAAATTTCGGTTGCATCCGAACAAACCAGAACAATTCAAAGACGCACTTCGACAGAAAAGTAGACCGAAAAAATTCATTCTCGAATAGAAATCAATCGACCAGTTACCAACACTACTGATTCGGATACGAAGGGTCGCCATGTTCTTCGACGCGACAATAACTATGAGCAATGAGAGTAGACACCAGTAGATAACTGGGGAGTCAACTCCTCCCATTAAGAGCCGGAGTCATGCAGTTGACGCTTTTCTCCTAATCAGCGTGACTTATTAGGACTCCACTCCCTCCTTCCCACAGTTGCAGTCATCAATATCTACTATCCCCTCGTTTTTCCCAACATCAAAAACGTGGACAATGCTCCAAGTTGATCAAATTGACATTGCTAACTAATGTTACTGAAATAATCCAATCCTATAACAGCCCGCTACCAATCTAACGCTAGTTCACCACTATTAGCTGCCTACAATTGGCACTAGGGCTTATCACCAACCTATCAGTACCCTCTAGTGACCCACCACCACCCCACCCTACTCACTACTGATACTGCTATTGGTCACATGACCAGTAGCGATATTCACTAACATTACTAAACGTCTTTTATTGCGCTTATATTACTACGACCATAGTGATGTTGCTAACAGTCACCACCAAAATTACTACAATATTAAGGGAACGATTAAGTCTCCGATGCTGCTAATATCCATCGAAACCTGTGCTAAGTTCTTAAGCAATTCCACACCTGTTCTAGGCAAGAAACTGCCCATTCTCCAGACCTTTTCCGATAGATTAAAAAGGAAGGTTAGGGGAAGATGATGACAGAAACCTTCATTGCTTTTACCGCACATACCCCCCACTTTACAATGACATTACTTAGCGATAAACGAACACAATTGTTTCGATTGTAAACGTTATCAATAAGTTCGGAAGTTCTCTTCCAAAGAATTTATTAGCAGTAACGAGCTATAATAATTCGATAAATTAACCCATTGCAACAATGAAAAGCCCAGGAAGACGGGAAACAACACTTCGGAAGCATATCAACAAGCAAACGACATTTAGCTGCAAAGCAACATGTTGACACAACGCTCCATCGCGATACCTTTGCAATCTCATCGAAAGCTGTCAGCTGCCTGAGGAAGGTGGAGGGGGGAGGGAAAGGGAGAAGAGAGGGAAAGCGAGAAGAGGGTAAGGGAAAGGTAAGGGGTCCAATACAATCTCGGCGCATTTTATGCGAACCACAGGAAACTTTAAAATAACATCCTGAACAAGGTGCACTGCAGAATAATTGAGGCCATATTCCCGCTGACACGAAAGATGGCATCTTCATGGCTCTTACCCCGACAATGTGTATCACATGAGCGTCGTGTCTAGATCACAGAAATAAATTATCCTCTCGAAATCGGTTTCAATCGAATCGCTAACCCTCAATCAATGCAATTGTGTGTTTTGTGCAAATCTGAATTGACTTATCACAATATCAGCATATGCAAAAAGAAATTCCTCACTGCAAAACGTCTCTGACAAAAGAAATTAAATAGGTAATTCAGTTTGAAGATATCAATTCCTATTCGTAAAATTTCTTTCCAGCATTTGCAAAAACAATCAAACTTCATATATAGGCAATAATAAAATTGATTGAAATAAAGAATAGATGAAATGAAACCAAACAACGCAAAACAAAACGATAATATGTAGAGGTAAAGTATATCTCATATTGAAGGATCAGCGAAATAAAGAAATCAATAATAGAATTTGAATTGTTCATTGATAGGATAGCGTTACATTTGGCTCAAATTAACATTTCTCTCGGCATCTCGAAAAATTTCCACTCGAAACTTGAGAGTTTCTTTCATCGTTTGAAACGATGAAATCGATCAAAATTTTTAAAACGTAGAAATTTTCGTTATTGAATTCCACAAAAATATTTCGAAATAATTTAATAAAAAAGCCAATTAAAAAAGTTCTCACAATTACCCTTCGAAAAGACCTCTTATCATCATATTTGGCAATCTAATAAAATAAATAAAAACAATTGCATAAATAATACTGATATGAATTGAATAATAGAATCAAAATAGTCTCCAATCAATATCACATTGATGCATATACCACAAAGGATTAAAAAGAAAGGGTGCTATAAAGGCACATTGCACACTTGTTTATAAGCAGTCAATTTAAGAGCGTATTTGGAAAGAACGAATTGTGCGCAAAAGCGAATAAACATTTGCAAGCAATAAAGCCAACAAAACGCTTCCACTGTAACAATATCACAACCTCAGCAAGTGCTATCCAATTGGCCCATCTAATCAGACATCAAAACGTAGCGGTAGTTAATTTATAAACATCATAACTCAGATCTGACTTCAACCACCCTCACAGCCATTAAATATTTAAATAGTCCTCAAAAATAACTCAATTCTGCATGCGAAAAGTATAATCTGTAAACATGATATATATTAAAGTCTATGGGCCTTGGAAATGCGCTTTCCATGGTCGTCATTGAGGTGTGATAAACGGAAAAAGTAGCTGATATGAAGGGTTCCGGAAGGTATGGTATCAAGATGTCCTGAAAGTATTCCCTGACGAAAGTCTCAAATCAAAAAAAGTGCCACTTATCCGTTAAAACAATTATGAACCCGTCCAGCATGACATATACCTACCCTGATACGAGTAACTATATGAAATAGCAAGCTTAAGTTTTTTAACGTTCCTCCACTTATAACCAGGTATTTCCAAAGACAATCCAGAACAACACCAGCAGCAGTGATTTTCCGCTCTCCCCTCCTCTGTTGGGGTCTATATGCTCCTATATATTATACGGAGCTCCAAAAATACATAACAATAAGCTGTGTATACAGAGGATGAAGAATGAATAATAAAATAAGCTTTTTTTCTTTTCCACCTACCTCTTTAATATCAACAAAAACTATTGTCGTATCGGCAAAAATCTAACAGCCAATTTACCGCAAATAAAATCTTTCAGTGTCCACTTCGAAGCAAACATCATCATCATTTTCAAACAATTCAAAACAACTTCAGCAACACAAAAGTTTCGATAACCTATATTCACTTAGATAACAATAATTAAACAATTCGATGGGATATTCGCATCACTTCCGAAAGAGAATTAAAATAAGGAATTCAAAGGAATCGATTAATAAAGCGAAAAAAAGTTCTGAAATAGAATTCAACATACGATTATATATGAGTAACAAAAAATGTCGACGTTGGAATGCGCATAATAAGAGAAAATAAAACGACGACATATCAGAGCAGATTCTTTCCGTAATCTTGCATGCTCGGAGGCAATAATGCTCGGAATAGATTGTCGAATATTTTCAGGGCATTCGGCAAAGTGCTCGCTATATTCCTTGAAAGCCAAGTATGTTGGAACTTGGCTCGAATATCCAACAGACTGAAGATTCAACCATTAACCTCAGCGTCGAAATACATGAGACATACTTGTCGCTATATGATTTCAAGAAAATTTTGAGCATTAAACTACAACTGAAACTTATTATTTATGTATTCATTCAATTTCATTTAATAAATACTCAGTTCTTCGCCAGCCATCAGATACTCACTTACTTCATGCTGGAGATCAACGAAAGGAAACTTAAGAAAACAAAACCTCTGCATATTTCCCAGTTCGCATAAATTGCACTAACATTCCCTCCTTTAGCGATGGTGAATGCTAACCAAGATATGAAAAGAACATTTAAATAACAAATTATTATACTGCGGTTCGAAATCAGATTCTGAATGAACATGAGGTATGCGAGTCTCCACAAAATTGTCTCTCCATCGGCCAGGCCACGATCAGATTCGGAATTTTTTATGATAAACTGTGAAACAGTGATAAAGCTTTTCTTTACTAATTGTTGTTTTGAATATTTGCACTGCCACAATAGAGGATGTTCACAAAATTGTCCCCCTCTCCCCCTCCAACCCCCCCCCCCCTCCCACTAAAAAAGGCAAAAAACAGCAACCTGTTCGCCAGATCAGTGCGAGTTGTCAACGGTAAATTAGCAACACCAACGTTGACCACGCTGTATCCGATAATGTGCTGCGATTCTGCAGATGTCTTCGTTCCGCTCGATGCCGCACTAACATAATTGCTCGATGTGGACGACGGGTTCACACCATGCATGCACAACGATTGCCCCAACCTAAAAGCAGATCCTGTGATAATGCTCGAGACAAAAACTTTATAAGAACTGAGAAAAACCTAAAGTCAGATTACAAAAACAATACAAAAATTCTCGAAAAATACTGATGAAAAAGGTTGTCCAAATCTGCGCCTCACCTCGAAGCAATCAGATATACACGCTTACATACACTGTGCACAACAGCAAAACAAATTGCCTGTCTCTTGTTACGTCAAAAAAATATACACCCAAACAAATATCACGACGGTCTCAGTTGATCGTCAAGAGTAGCGGACAAAAAACAAATGCCACAATAGTATTTCACTTGGCTTTTAGTGGTTACGTTGTTTCCACCACTACCCTTCTCCCCTTTCCCCCCCCCCCCCCC
>JAARMF010002106.1:0-31087 GCA_022844705.1 Toxascaris leonina
TCGTGCAAATTGTTGACATGACTATTTTCGGGCTGAAACTGATTAAAGATGAGGCTTTTGGTGAATCAGTTCTCGTTAGCAGGCAAAATGCTCAAAAATGGAAGTGGAATGTTAATCATGGCGAAGAAACACTGAGTCCTTTCTTTCATCCCACGAAGAAGGCACAAGAGAAACGCAGCGGAAGATATTTATGTTGTCTCACTCGCATATAAATACGGCAATGTCATATCTGTATGCTTCGCCCAGCCTATACTTACGCATATAGGTATAACACAGGTATAAAGCTAGTTGATATTTGTAATATAGTACGAGCATATTGCGGATGCCGAAATCATCGAGTCGACGAAGTTTGGTTTTTGCGCGGAATTTCCGATAATTTTATGCATCCGTCGAAATTCGATGTTCGCCATCCTTCAATAATTTTGCTGCTTTTCGTTCTTTGAAAATTTCAGCGCTCGATAGATTCGTCCTTTGCTGGCCTCCAAAAGTATTTCTGGATGGCTTTTGCAGGTTTTTTTTTCGCAATTGGGACTTTTAAATTATTATGTCGATGCGGATGACATTGCATTCGTCTCATTGCTTTATGATTTAGGCACTGTAGACAAGACAGGCTCTGTAGCGATTGATATTTTCCGTACATGGCTATAGAGCAGTAACGCCTACAGTTTTGTTGACTAGTAAACAGAAAACAAGCTATTGGCCAATTTCGGCCAAGAGAGATACAAAGCAAATTTTCAAAAAATTGGGAGAAGAATCTCCTCAGAAGGCGTGTTAGGATATCGTATGAGAAGTGAGTAAACCTATTCCGATGCGCATAGTTGCGAGTTGTAATTTTTATCGAGACCCGCACTTTGCATCAGTGAGGACACCGTCACACCACATGTAACTGAACAGCAACATTTGCCCAAAAATGGTTCCCATGCAATAGTGCATACGCTCACCTCATGCTTGAAACGTGTTGACTGATATATTCGTGCAAAAAACATGCAACTACACCATAAACGCCATCGCGTAGGTAAGGTTTTTTATAAGCCACATTACCCTTTTGTCGTGAGAAAAGGTGAAAGCATTCGGAATCGTGGAAACATGCGCGACCATAAGGATGATTGGCCCTTCACCAAAAGTTTGAGCAATGAAGATAGGGGGGCAGCATTCGGAGGGAGGTAGTGTTTATTGCTGATTGAAGTGAAATGTTATATGGTAAGTTGTTTTTGAAAAAAAGGAATGAGCGCATAGGTGCAGGTAGGAATGGAAGTATTATGTAAACAATTGCAATTATGATGGCAAATAGGTGCCGAAATTACCAGTCGAGCTGAGTAGGGGTGCGAGCTTTTTGAAGCGAATCTTTGTGACGTTTGTCCACATCATCAGATATGACGTTCTCACAATTGTCAACAATTCCATATAACGTTTTATTTTGCGTTCGAATGTTTAGCGGAAGTGATTTCTACCGGGAAATGAGCTGATAGTGATTTACATAATCGATGGGCTATAGATGATATGGATGAATTGAGAAAAAACTCTAAACATGGCATTGACATTTTGGGGAGATTTCGTCGAATATTCGCATAATCTTTCATTTATCATCTTTCAAGTCTACTCCCCTTTTGAAAAATTGCTACCCGCTGAAAAATTTCCTGGCAAAAATTCGTTTCTTTAAGCTTTGAACCTTTTATTTCGTGAATTTTGCTCAGCTTCCCATCCATCCTCCCACTTTTCCCTTCCCTTCATCTCCTTGCTAATAGTTGCCATTATCATTGGCTTTTATTTTTTTCATTTGTTGTTCAAGCTTGTCATATGTTCTATGCGCTCGAAATTATAACTTGCAGAATTTTTGAATTTCTCCGTCAAGGTATTAGTGTTGCTAAGATTATTATTCGTCAAGAAGTTCTCCGATTCTTTAGCTTGCGATTTTTTCGCTGGAGCCTTCGTCTGAGAAAATTGATCATGGAGTCTGTCGTTCCTTCTTTCGATCTGGAACTCTCTCCCTGCATCACAGCAGAAGAGATCGCCTTCTGAAGGGACTCCAGATGTTAGGAAAATAGGTGCCCACTGCTCTATTGTATTGCAACGTTCGTTACAAATGTTCGACGGGCTTGGCAAAAACGTCAGCACCGAAACAACTGCGTTAAATGGGATGTGGGTGAATAGAACGTCGTTCGAGCGACGAAATGAAGAATATGGTCTGCCACCGTGGGTGTAAGACGACTTCTAATTGGCAGGCTGCGCTTCCGTTCATACAAAATTAAGGTCTTTGTTCAAAAGATGTGATATATTCCGCTGCATAGCTCGTGGACGATTTTATTTATGTTGAAACCAGACAGTATTTTCATACAAGTCAATCAACGGGTTTTTCTCGAGCAAGAAGTCTCCCTTTACCCTACCCTACCACAATCACACTTTGGCAAAGTAAGTTATCCAATCACATCGGATGGAAGATCTTGGAAAAATTCTCTCTGAGATCAAAGGTCATGGTAAAATAAGCAGGAATATTCGTTAAGCCGTCTTATGACCTTACCTTGTTTCTTCGTCCAGTTTGTTTGTCATTCCATTCATCTTCACTTCATTTTAATTATTATTATTGCATTTGTTATTGAGTGATTCTGCGTGTACTTAAATGTAGCTTATTATTTTCTTCATTCAGCTGTTGTTCACGTCGTTGTTCATTTGTCAGTGTTCGCTATTCATCGTTCGTGGTATTCATTCTGTAGAGTATTTATACTCTGCTGGAAGCTTAGTGATAGTTGCACGAGCCGAAGCTTTGCATAAGAAAGTTCCTATCAAATTTTCGAGAGGCTCACATGATTTGACCCTCAACTATGGATCATCGTGTTTCCCTTCGTCTTCGAAACGATAATCGAAATAGTTATACACTTCTATATGCATATACCTGCATATTTCTATCCGCATGCAGATATAGCTACTGAAAGCATCCGCTTTGTATGAATCGGATAATGGGGGACTATGAACAGTTATGGATGGGCAGTAGTTCGTGTCGATGAACCCTAGCAGATTATGAGTAATTTACTTTCTGTTTCTGCTATGAGCGGTCATCAGGCGCCATCGTGAGGTAACGTGCATATATGGCGGAGGGGATAAAAAGGGTACGCTAAGATTGCAGTAAGGTTTCGGGGTTTGATGAGATGAAACATGTAAAAGATTATGGGGTGGAGGGATGGGGACCAGATGCGGGTTGGAGAGATGGTAAAATAGGACTAAGAAGATGTTTGAGAAAGATTTCAGTGCTGATAGTGGAATTGGGACATAGAAAACAAACGTTATTCTGAAGCAATAGCAGAGGCAGAGAGATGGATGCGATAAAAATCTCGAGGTAATAAACAATGAAGTAAGAGATCGAAGGATGCCTGGTGAGCATTATGCGTAACGAGAAGTAACCGGTAACAAAAAATATGAGAGAGGGTAGCAAAAGAGTGGCCAATGATGAAGGGAGGAGAGAAAAGGTGGCGAATTTAATTCCAGTGTAATAATGGGGACTAACTATAATTTAAAGAAATAAACTCGAAGAGAGGAGGTAAGATGTGATACGAGGGACGAAGAATAAGAAATTGAAAACGCGGTTGGCCAGCCATGGAAATAATAGTAACAGTGGAAATAATAATAAAAATAATAAAAGAAAGGCTAGTGACAGTGCCATTAATTGCAACAATAATGCAAGATGATTTTTAAAAAAATGGTAATGCTAAGAAAAGAGGATATAGATGTGGAATTGTGTAATTGCATTTGGACGATAAGCTACGATCCAGACGAAGGTGTAAGTAGAGTTAAAGGATGACAAATACAGGCAAAGTGAGGAATTTCAATCGTTCAAATACCTGTTTTTATTCAGTGATGCCTTTGATGATTCTTTGAAGAGCGCTTTTTTGAAGAGTAAAGGGCAAAAAAAATATATGGAACAACCCTGCTTCTATCGTCGGCATATCACCAGTGATCAACAGTCTGTTTGACGTCGAATAATAAAAGATACTGATAGGGGATATTCCTTTCGCAGGTTTAATTAACTCAGCATACTGTCTAAAAAATATATTTTGCGTGTTTCTCGTATATTCTTGCAATGTGGTCTCAGCTGTGTTGGTCTCAGCTGCGTAGTGTATTCTTCAATGCATTAATATATATCCAATTTTGCATAAAAGGTCTTTTGGCTTTCGATCGATTTTTGAATGCCACCAAATCCACTTTTTACGTTCTCAACTAGTCGACCAATCTCCAATCTGATCCATTCCTCACCAATTTTTGATAAATGCCATTATTTATTGCTGAATTATTTGATGACAAAACAGATGAAGAGGAATAAATTCTCTTCGAGCACAATTGCTAACGAAAATGTTTTGATGGTATCGGGCGCCCATAACGGATGAAATTTGCTTCGATGTAACATTGACAAGTCATGCATTTCTCGGCGTTTATCGAATCAGATACGCTGCAGGTAATAGGTTCTCCACATCGCTGCCATCTTTTCGCTTCCATCATCACAATATCTTTGTTTTTCTATTCACACTGTTTATTTCCTTGCAAATTTGTCGAATCTATTAAATACACTGCAATTCTTTACATCAAATGTAAGTTTTTGAGCGTCTCTTGCATGCAGGGTCTGCATCAATTAAAGCGTTATTACTTAATGGCTAAGGTGCCACTAGATACTTTTAATAAAAGTCTCAACAATATCAGCATAAAGTAAGTAATAATACACACCTGCTTAGTCATTGATGCGGTGGCATAATTTCGGTGTCTAATCATTTGGTAGTAGCGTTATGGGCACTTCGCCATGAGATATTTGCGTCATAGGCACTTACATCACAATCAATTCTAGCGGCTTTGCGTTATTTCAGGACAATGTCCGCGGCTTAAATGCCACATGCCAAAAAACTTGAATGAAGCGAGAAACTTTTGTTCTCCGATGAAAAAAGCAACAAATATGCTTAATTGCCGCAGAATATTGTGCAGCTTATATTGTGCAGGTGCACGATTATCCGGAGTTTTCCAGTATTGCATATGTATCAAGCATTATCATCATAATATCCTCGCTCATTGCCGAATTTTCTCGGGGTCAACGTACGCCCGATGTCTCTTCCATCTTGATCGATCGACGCGACTTCTGCAGGGGCGCTTTAGCTGTACTGCGGAGAGTGTTGAACAGATATTGCATCTGATGCGATAAATATATGTTCCGATCGACGCACTGCTTCGTCCGATCGAGAGGGGCATTGGCCAGAGGCTATAACTGACCTCTATCCACGTCTTGTGCCGCGAGGAAGCGGATGGGTTTTATCGGTGCAGATGTCAAAGTGGAGACAAATGATACTGCATTTTCGATATTCCACTTTTTTATGTTACCTCTCCCGTGCAGGTGTTAAATAAGGTAGCCACAAGCAACGTGCTAGAATGCTTGTTTTTTTTTTCTACTGCTGTATGTGAGCTTTATCGAATGCATTTTACTTTATGCTTCCTCCGATATTAGACGTTGATATTGAACATTGGCTTCTTATATAGACGACTTACCGCCCGTTTGCTAGCAAATTTCATAGGTAAGGAATCGATTTTATTGATGTGCTGAGGTGGAAAGGTTGCGCACAGCATTAAGCTCGCATAAATGTTAAGCTTGCGTTTTTGTATCATATATTTGTTTGAGAATATGAGCAGCACCTTGTCCATTTATTTTGCACTTAAATGTTTATGCTTGTTTCAGTTAGATTTGTTCGCTTCAGTTCTTCACTTCATAGCGCATAGTCATACAGTTTGCACTCCAGTTTTCTCGCATCATTCTTCCAATGAAAATGGTCAGAGTATATGTTTTCCGTTTTCTATGACTGAAAATTCTGTCTAGCTATTTCCAGCTCCCTTGACTGAATCCACTTTCCGTTCCTAAGTTTACTTTTAGCATCACAATAAAGTTATAATGAAGAAATTCTCATATTTGGATAAATGAGAGATTGTCTTTCGAATAGCGGCATGCTTTTCAAAGAGGAATTGCAGCGGTACCGCCCATCAAAAAGACACGTTGCTATTTGCTGATGGATTTTAATCGTTACTTCGATGAGACAATGTTGACAGTGTTACTAGGCAGCATCGGTGGTCGGTATTGACTCCCAGTGCAGCCACACTATTCATGTTTATGGAATTTAAAAAATTCTCTTGATTCCTTCAACCACACAATATTGAATGGTATCAGTTATTTGTCTTTCCCCTTTGTTTGGGACTTTATGTATCTGCAGCAATCGCCTTTGAAGTCACTAAATTGCTACGAATATTTATTTTACTACACCAGGAATGACCACAAAGTTTGCGAAAAATTCTTTAACTTCGTTTGCAAGAGATTTTACGGCGACGAAGGCGATCTGTACGAACACTTGTTGTCGTGTTTCTCTAAAAGATTTTCAGCGTGCAGAGTGGAGGAAGCAAAACCATTATATTTGCATGTATTAAGACGCACCATGCAATTCTTCACTTTACTTTTCTTCACTTTACTTTACTTTGGATCACTTAAATTGGCAAGGCATTCATCACGAATAAATGTCTCTTAATATAGGTGCCATTTCCAATTAAGTGAAGTTCTAAGGTCACATGTGGTTCGGAGTTAGATACCTCTCTTGCCCGTCAGATGATAAAACATCGATTCATCTTTATTCCGCGTAGGGGTTTTCACGATGAAGGTACTCCATTGCCCTTCTCACGATGAAGGTGCTGCATGCACTTGCTTGGTTGGAAGGAATTAGAGGATCTTTTATAGCGCTCGTACAGCTGATCACGCACTTCAGTTCAATGTATTTAGCAGATCATATTGTGAAGAGCCACCTTTCTAATTGCGATATATCATCACAGATGTTGGTTTACTTCCAAGCCCGGGGAATAAGTGGTCGTGAAAAGGTGCTATTGCAATGTTGTTCATGTGGTTGAGGCAGTTTGAGGTTATACGTATTTGCTATCTTCAATAGAAGACCATACATAGAATTTGGCTTCTTGCATTTGAGAAGCGATTCAGAGGTCAAGATAGCAAGCGCTAGGGATGCCGTTGCAATGTAAGTTGTATAAAAAGCGAGCACTTCATGATGAGTAAAAAACACAGGGAACTGTTCCTTATCTCCGGAAGGTCCGACTCAATGAGGATCTCTTATATTATGAATACTTGATTCCGGTGATTATGGTGAAAAATGTATAAAAGTGAAAAAAGTATATCCTTCCGGAGATTCCGGATTTACGCCGGATAAAAATTTATCACTAGTGTTTTGGCTCGAAGCGAAATGGATGAAATATTCCTGAACTAGAAGACCAAGAATGGAAGACAAATCGACAATCACCACATGCTTGCATATAGGGAAATCACGACTGTGTTATCGTTTCATGATCGAAAATATCTGAATGTGTTTTTTTTTTGTGATTCCAAAGCAGTGTCATGCCTAAGTAAAGGAAAATAGGTTCGTTAGGAATTATGTTTCTATACCATAGTATGCAAATACCAGTCCTCTCTCTTATAACTTCATTGACGGATAGAATCATATGTAGTTTCGTCATATATCATATATTATCGGTCTGAGCAGAGGCGGGTTTGAAAAGTGGATAAATTTGAAAGGCTCGGCCGAGTAGATCGCAATTTCAGATGAGTTCTGCAAATTGCGCCTGTTTGCTTCTAGTATGCCTTACGCAGATGATCTGATCGTACCTTGAATGGCAAGCTCCCATTTTCCATCCAAGCCACGTACACTACTCAAACAAATGAACGGCATAAGCGTGACAAATGCTGCAACAATATTACTACAATGAAAAGCGAGCAGTCTGGTTGGAAAACAGTCTCAACGAACTGCTTTGAAATTCTGTTTCTTGTTCAACGCCTTTAAATATCTTCTTGCTCTTTATCTCATCATTCCTAATGCAAAATATTTTTGCGCTCGAAGATGTAGCCCAAACCAATGTGAAATCTGCGGCGTTCACGAAGGACGTGACCGGGTGTCCTTCGGTGTTTTGGAGTGACGATCCGAAAAGAGCTAGAAGTTGTTTTGCTGCTATTGGACAGAGCTTATGTTGGAAGACTGAAACGTGCGCTATCTTTTCGTTTTATGCTTCGCTTCATCAAATGTGGCGTCTTGAATTTTTTGATGCGCTCAAGTGAAGGCCCAACGTTTGGAAATGTTCATCCATGTGTTCTTGGCGACTTCTTGATCAAAAACGCTGAAAATTTTAAAGGCCGTCAAAAAGTTCTGCCAAGGATTGAGGAGCGAGCTACTCGCTAATTTGTTGATTTTATTTGATCTCTTTTCCAGAATTCAGGAAATCGTGTCACCTCTATTCGTTTTGTCATCGGTGAACCTCTTGGCGAATCTCCTTCACGTCGTCATGTCAAGAGTGATTGTTCACGGTTTTGCAAGGGTATAAAACGACAGGTTGCATGCGTTTCTAGTATTTTTATTTAGAACTTGCTGCGATTAAAATAAACAATGCTATACCATTCTGCTGCTGTACCAGTCCCAGACAGCTACAAGTATCCTATCACTCGCTTTCATATCAGATTTCTTCGCTCATCCAGAAGTGTAGCTGTATCCGTTATGTCTATTGACCTGGCTTTTGCCACAGAAAAAGCCATAATTCCCCATCAGGTTGGAATGTCGACATCCTCTTTCTAGGCATTAAAACCCGAGGGGTTTTCTCTCTTTGCACCATTTTGCTTCGCTTGTTTTCGTCTAGAAATTGGTTGGCTTTGCTTTTTCGTGCTTGCTTGGCGTGATAACGTCTCATTGCACCCCTTCCTCTCCATCTCATAGAAATAACTCAAGGAGCGCGGCTGCAAGCACGTTGATGAATGAAATGGCTACCAGGAGATGAACTGGTTACCAATCATCTTCATGGCATAATATCATTTGGTTTTACATCATCACAGAGGCAGTTGTGGACTGCTCGCTTCATTTTTCGGTGATTTGGGCGAGCTCTGGAAGTAAGGGTTGCTTGGAATCGAAACCAAATGGATCATTTTGGGACACCTTGACCTGAACTAACGCCGAAAGCGCTCACTTTAATTTGTTAACAGTACACTAGAAAGATTTTCGTCGATAGCCAAAACTAGCTGTTACATATGCAAAGGTAACAATAATCCACTCAACTACGACATTCCATCGAATTTCTGTTATGATGATGCCATCAGTATGGCTGGATTTATCAACGCCTAATCTGGAGCTATCTTGCTTAAAACTTCGATGTGAGTTCGATTATTGGTGGCGGTATTCACTGTGAGATCTAATCAACGTGCTGCGCTCTATCGAACTCCGGTTCAGCGCCGTCTGTGTCCACATCTTTTTCGTCGAATTTGGCAACATCAAACGTTCGCTAATGTATATTTGCATGCTAATACCCCGTTATCAGAAACCTTTGAGACTAACATTCCTTAAATCATAAACACTGATCAAACTAACATTCGCATACTGATAGTGTAAGAGATGGCATAAACGCACAGCTTCTTATCCTAAAACTGTATACAGCGAAGCAGATATTTCATCGAAAACGTATTTAAGATGAGCATCGACGTATCATTTTCCGTTTTCTTTCGAAGTTCGTTACAAAAAGTTTTGTTCAAAAATGCCTGTAGGCGATCGGTGTTGTATTTGTGTTTCGTACTGTTCGTTTGCTCTAACGTCGTAAGCAAATAAATTTGTGATGATAAAATCCGATGTTCACATTGTTTATCCTGAAATAACTTCATCTAAACAATTAAATTCCGTTGGGTGCTTCCGCTTCGATCTATGAACGCTTAAGATTTTCTCAAAATGCACTTTGCAGCTTCAGTTTTATCGTTTCTACGCCTAAATCTTAACCGATTTTCCTCTTTTACTGAAGATGCTGGATGCTTCTGATATCGATAAAAATTCATTAATTTACACAGAAAAAGCATAGCACATTGCAAACAACTGCCTCACATAATCGCTTAGTGGATGTCTTTTTGATGTTTGTCTTTTTTATTTATACTCCTTAGGAGCACTAATCTTTTTTTGGTGATTGAGCTCCTCTATTCACGGTGTTTCACCATCATTAACCAGAATTGCCATGCTTCATTTCGTAGTTCCTTTGCAAGATTGTTCTCTTCATTTTCGCATAAAATCAAAACTATGTTCATCTCATTCAGTCGTGAACTCGCTGTTCTCTACATCCGCAATCCAACTCATTGACATTTCTGACTTTGAAATATCACGAGGATTGATTCTGAGAATTCCACATTAAGAAGCATAAAAAAGTCGCAATTGTTTGCTTGAGATCTAGTCCTCAGCTTACGATGTAATAAAATATTATGCTGAAAAATTTCCAATTTTTTCTTAGCCGATGTCCCACATAAAGAACTGCAAAAATTGGCACGTGGCATCGGTAGTGCAAAGGTAAAGGTGTTTTCTGGTGGTCCTGTTTTCTGAACGACCCCCGTTCATCGAATATTTTGCGACCTTCGAGAATTATACCTCAAGTAGATTCATAACCTTAGAATTCTTTTTTATCCACTCTCTTCCACACTCTTTTCGGTCGTTCTTCAAAACCTCGGTGCCTATATCTATAACTGCAATTTCGAAAGTTATTCACAAACAGAATATGTGCACGAATTATTCGCATTCATTTCTCACAAATACCATTTAACTATGCCCTGGGAAGATTAGTTCGGCATAAGCAATTTGAAGTCTCTTTGAAAGAACTAGTGGAAATGAGATTAGTTTGCTGAGATGGAAGAAGATTAAGGAAATCGAATGAATCTGCAGCATAACACAGCGAAACATAATTTTTCGAGCGATGCTTCTAGACATTTTGAGCGGAGAGTTTGCATGTCATCTGAGTGGAGCTTATACAATTGATTATCATTTGAATCGAATACATTCATTCTTAGGCACACAATATTAGTTTTGTTTTTCGCTACTTTTCATTCTTGCATCATCCCTCACCAGCATCTGCACCATTAGAAATTGAAAATGCTGCATAAATCTCTACTTCAGTTACATCACAGAGTGGCTTCAAAAGGGTATTTCCATAACTATATACTATTTCGGAATTGACTGCAATGGAGTTGAACACCAGTCTCATAAAAAAACACGAATCATTACAAACGTGTTGACTCTCTCACTTTAGAAATTGTCAGCGAATTTATCGTGAATGTGTGTTCCATAAACACGTGAATATATTCATCCCTCTCAGTGCTGCTTTCTCTTCAAATTCGCTTCCTTCCTATGAAGATGGGAACTCACACAGCTTTGCGTCCTCCTTTCTGACCCTCCTTTCTGAAACTCTATTTCGCATCCCTTTCAAACTCTGCATCTCCCTTAGATTCGCCTCTTTTCTTCAGAGCTGAAGTATTGCAGCTTGGATCGTTGAACTGAAATTCTTGAGATACTGCATGAATGTTAATGTGTCAAATATATAGCTATTTTTTTCCTCTGATGGAAACGTTCTGGTGAAGAGCTATTGCAGAAATGAAAGGTCATGGTCAGACGTAAAGATAAGATGCCGCTCAACTATAACGTCTTCTCACAGATTTAATCTGAAAGCATTGAAATCTGACACAGTAACATATGCCTTTAGCTTTCTCAATATTACGTTGCACATGCATAGTTCTTTGAAAATCAGCATTGAATTTGGAAGGTAGGGCCATAAAACACACAGGTCCAAATCTTGAGGACTGCAACAATTCGTGGCCTTAAGGTTTTATTTCCATAATCTTCTAGTGTATCTGATCGAAGAGGCAGGTACTGTTCAAAGGAGTTCGTTTTTTTTTACTTTCCTTCTTCTAGGTTCCTTCTTATTGGGTGGATATTTAAGTAATGTCTGTGTGTTTAACTAGAGTGGGAGAAAGACGATTAAGTCGTTCTATTACTTTTATGCGTGAAGAAGGGGAGGGGGGAGGGAAGTAGGGTGCGGCTTGCATTCTGAAGCGATTTTAACGTTATCAGTTTGCGCCTCTCCAAATTGAGCGCCTTGTATGCTCACCATCTAAGGTGGAATGAACCGTCAGGGTGAGAAAAATTCTCTAAGTATTGAGGATTTTCATTTCTATGCTCATTATTTTTGTCTCTATAACGGAACGAATTGAATGTTAAGCATAATAGAATCGTCCTTTCTCTGTACTTATTAAATACTATAATTTGATGAAACGAACGCATTAATTCAATCAAAAAATTGATCGTTTTTTTCGTTAACAGAAGATTAAAATTTTCAGATGTCATCAACATCGCCTCCAAATTGCACATTACCGAATGTCGATATATTTACTTGGCAGGCTATCATTTTGGTTAGTTACTCTAAAACGTTGATTAAACACACACCTTCAAATCGTATCACCTACGAACGTTTCGCATTCGCAGGTAGATATAATACCCCTTTTTTAAAGTCCTGACCTCTATAGTGCACATTTAAATCTTTAAAATCTTGGCCTCAAACCTTCCACTAATGTGCTAATAGAGCAATTTGCGAAAATTTATCGATTTAAGGTCTTGACCTCTTTCTTTCATCGACAAATTCTTTCTTTCTTTCTTTCTTTCATCGACAAGCCGCCCACTGAACTTCTTATGAGCAAACTTTGCGATAGTTTATTTCATATTTTAAGTAATAGGTGGCTCTGCATTCAATTAATAAGTAATATAGAATTAGCTCTTGCATTGCCCCGTTCAGGATTCCGATTCGCAAAGAGAAATTTTCTGAAAAAAAAAAAGTGGTATCTAAAAGAGAGTGAAGTTAAACGGGGCAAAATCAAAGGAGTAGCGTAGAGAATTCTCCCCTCCCCCCCTTCCACCTTGTCCTTTCCCAAGTCCTCTTCGAATTTCAGCATTAACGCCTTGTCACTCTATACCGTTAAGGATGTCATGCACTCTCTGGCGATCCGAAGCCTCGGCTATTCTAACTTTCCCCTCAAACAAAGTGGAGTTGTAGTAACAGCAAAGAAAAAACCATGCTTGCCACGTTTTCTTATGAGCAAGGTATTGTACTATTCCAATTTCTACACAGGTTGATAGAAGGTCGTGCGTTCAATTCGTAGAAAGCAGTAACATATGGCATGATGTGATTACACATCTCCGGCGGAATGAAACCTTTCGGAATTGAGCATTCCACGCTTCGGCATTTGCCAAAAAATATGTATCACAGCACGGGGTAATCGTTGCAACTTCTTTCACATTCGGGCAAATGCTACAGGAGGATCGCATATTTTACGAGTGCTAAGACTAGTCTTTTTTGCAAGTTTATTTTCTGTCTGAATTCAGTGTTGCCGTCACATCGAAAGTACATCGAATAGAATATTTTAATGCGCTTGTTGAGATTGTTCGCGTTTTAATAATCCAGTTTGAAGTTTTGTCAAATTTTGCATCAAATAAAGTCAAACTATGCGTCGCATTAAATTTCCGACTTTGCTTCAACTACGTCTCATGAGCTTATCTTCCTTTGCCAGCAAAATTGCGTCGAAGGAGACGGCATAATTTGGAGGCTATTAAACAGGGGAATGTGAATTTTTGGCCCATTTCATAGCAGCATGCCAATCAAGGGAAGTCAGAGGTGTTATTGAACTAATATATTCCAGCGTCAAAACTTGTACTATACGTGTATGTTTCCGGCGATTCGTCGACTACTCTAGGTCAACGCACACAAAGCTCACTCACGATTCCCATTTATTCCCTATTTTAGGTAACCAAATTTATGAAGTAAAGCTTAAAGCCATCAAAGATTTTGCTTACATTAGGTTAGGACTACATATTTTGTTATTACAAACTTTCAGTACGATCGGCAATTATTGACTGAAAACTATCAGATAGGTTGACATTGAATGGTCTTGCTTTCTCGTTCTCCCATCAGCTTCCATTTCGCAAAATAATCTAAAAAAGATAACAATTAATAGGCGAAAATATCATGATATTTTGACGTTTCGCATGAAACTGGCTTTGTGACATAGCACATTTCTACGAAAACAATGTTCTGTGGTACTGACGTCTGGCACAGGCTTGTCCGTCCTAGAGAGAACGAACAATAATCAAAGAAGTTGGAATGTGTGATAGATGGAAGTTGTGCAGAATTGCTCATTCACGTGCAGACACTCAGATTTGGCACAGGTATAACAATTCTTTTTTATAGAAGCATCTGAAATTTCTCTCGTAGTGGGAATGTTTTAGCTTTTATAAATTCGGCTTGTGGTTAGCCAGTAAACGGGGAAAAACAGAAAATGATGGCCAACGAGAACGTCCGCGGTAGCTCAATAGTATAGCAACAGCGCGGCAATCGAGAATTGGCGGGTTCGTCGTCGCCCACGGAAAAGGCTTTCCGTTGGTCACCAAAAACCTAGATATGTTGAAACCATCTCAGATTTTGGAATAATTTTTCTATTTGATGATTGCATTATTCTGCAGTATTTTTTTGTGATGGAGTTATTTCTGTGCCATAATTGATAGTAATCTCTTATCCAAAAACGCTCATTCAAATTTCGCGCTCAATTTCCCAGTATTGCTAAGCTGCCACATCAGATGTTCTTAGCTTTCATTGCTGTGTTCCTTATGCGCATGCTACAGAAAGCTATATCGGCAAAAAATGTGCAAATGAGAAACGTGAGAAAAAGCAGACATCTGTCGGGTCGTTGCGTTCATATCGCGTCATCAGCGTGCATATTCATAGACTAAGTCTCCATAGTTAAAGCATCTTTAGAGGCAAGAACTTACTTATGTAGTGATTTTGAACGTTCTTTGTCAAGCAGGTGATCACCATGATAAGACTGATGTATTCCATTGTTGGTATTCTTAAGACTTCCCATCTACGACAGCATGCACTTCCAATCAATAAAGCGTTTGCGAGCTGTCTTAATTCATAAAGTGCATAGAACTGATCACAAACTCTAAGAGTTGCATTTCTATGACAGCTTTAATATGGTCGTCATTCAGATGGTCTCCCATGTGATACTATTCTGTTTTGCTGCGGTTGGTAATATATTTATGTTGTTGATTCTTCATCGCAATCTGAAGTCGAACAAAGGAAATCGTATATTTCTACTTCTACTCCATATGAATGTTGCCGATCTCATCGTCACTTTTGAGTATTTACCGAAACAGGTCATTCATATGTATACCGTTTGGTGGTATGGTGGAGATTTCCTTTGCAAGGTGAGTACATCGCCGTTCAACATATTTGTTAGAATTTTATTTTAACCGTTTCCTTACGCTGCGTAGCGTCTATTGTCATACAGTGTTTTTTGGCATCGGATTGTTTGAGATTAGCGACTGCATGTTTTGAATGGCAAAAACGTTAAGGTAATAGGAAGGTATGTGCTGATGCCCACTTGGAAGACAAATGAGATGCGGAGACCCCTCGTAGTAGGTGGAACTGCGGACATCTTTAATCTGTTAATATTATCATATCTACATAGGTTTTAATCGTGTTAGCACTCGATGATTTGCCAGTGTTCACCACTCTATAGGTTTTAATCGTGTTAGCACTCGATGATTTGCCAGTGTTCACCACTCTATCAGTTGCAGGTTTCAATTTGTATGCTTTCCTCCTGAAAAAAAGCGCCAATTTGTCTCAATTTGCCATTTTCAGGTCCACAATGCTTCGTTATGAGTTTGAGATTCTATCGTTGCTTTATGTTTGTTTACGTCATGAATCGCTCGTCAAGCCATACTATAGCATAGCATTGTCACTTTCAGAGTGACTGCGTAGATGCTTGTTTTCCATTTGCCGTAGTTGACGAGAAGTATGGATGAATCGAGAACAGTGTCCCAGAAAGTGGGTGCGCCTTAGGGTTTATTACTCCCAGGCGCATCGAAGATATGACGTGGCTGAAGGAGGGGTGGTGTTATTACCAACGACTGCTTTCAACTTACTAAGCCGGTAGAGTCGGCGGGGAACGCCGCTCTGTCAGTGGTGAGTCGTTGGCCTGGAGCATGCTTGTGAGGGCCGGTTTGCGAGTCCTACGGCATAGCGCTACCGTGAATGGGTTGCTCACTGTTGACATCTATGTCCATCTGGAAACAAATAAATTTTTAGGTGTTATAACAGTATATGACAAGCGCCAAGTCACTTCAACAATACGATGCACTTATAATATCTTTGAGGAATGAATATTGAACCTAATTAAATGTCGAATTCGAGTTTCCGGGTTTCCTGAATCGCCGTAGTGCTGCCACGTGACTCTGATTGTCAGAAGCCATCGAAGTTATTTCTTAGCCAAGCATTCCTTAATGTAATTATACTGCAAATATTCCCTCAGAGAACACCAGCCACTGTCAGACGTCAATTTAAAAACGATAGAAGAGTTTCCGGGATCAGTGTTATTTGCCTTCTAGGACGTGTTTTTAAGTGGCAAATTTATAGCTATCGGTCAGCATACAAACATTCAGAGATGCATTTTTTTTTAAGACAAGGCATAGAAGGTTTCGCAGAAAAGATAGTGAGATAGTGATGTGATCTGCACATCAGTTTTCAGCCTCATTAATGAATATCAGCAAAAACGATAGTTGTTGCATTCATATGACCGCAGTCAGTACGGTTCTATTAAGGCAGGGAGGTGTAATATCGCAATGCTTCATATCTTGGTTTGACAACATTTAATTCCTCGCATCGTTTAATGGCCTCGAAACCTTGTGCGTTGGTTGGTAGACCGTTGCCTGCCATCATTTGTGATTTGCATAATTTATAACTATGCAGTTTTTTTTTATTTCACAAAAGCGGTGTGCCACTCCCTATATGAGGAAGTAACGAGCTGTTTTTTGGCATGACGAGACTTGACATTGCTTGACGCTCAAAGACTCTTCGGCTCAACTTGTTGAATTTGTTATGTAAGATTTCACGTTGGCAATTTTTTTTTTCAGACGCTCAGAGATTGAAAAATGGAATTTTTATTGCAAATCATTAGCATATTGCTAATCTCCTCTCTAGATGTAGCGAAACACTCGTGAAATAAACAGCGACAAGTGATATTCAGAAGGCGAATTGGATGTAATATAGTCGCAATAATTTTAATAGGGGCCTGTTATCGAATCCGATTACAGAAAAGAACATCTCATGATAAAAATTGCAGTATTAGTGAGAGAAATCCGGCAAACTGTTCTTTAAAACTTCAAGAATGTTTTAAAATGAACCTAGAGCAATTCATTAGGGTTTATGAGATTATGCGAGATTATGCGATGAGGAATTATCTCATATTTGCGCACTATAAGAGCAACCGCAGATCCTCTTTTGCTGGATCTTCAAAACTGTTAGCTCAAAATTTTCGTCTTTTTTTTCAAACAATGGGACACAGCTAGGCTCGTGAAATGAGCTGAAATTTTCAGAAATAGCAGACTTCTTTTCCAGCCAAAGTAGAAAATGTCAGGGGTTCTAAACACGTGCATGCATACGTGGCACAGCTAATCATGCTCATTACGACTGTCGTTCGATTTGCTATTCTATTACTCGAACCATTTTCTCTTCGAAGCAGACACGATAGTGGCATGCACAACTTCTTCAAAATAGCTTCAATGTTGCAGTTTGGCAGTTGCTATAATGAGTGATCCATTTTCCTAATGGTGTACTTAGGCATTACTCTGCTTCAGTGCATATTGTTTGTGCATGAAAGATTGCACCAACTGCAATATTCATGTTGTGCTATGCAGATTGACTGCCTATCGAAGCAGTGTTTGTTGAACCCTTGCAGCATGAGTTCAGGTTGAGTTCTTTGTTCGTGTTGATGGTCGCTTTCAAATGTATTATTGGCATTGCCTCCTACGTCGCCATGCTGATTTTCTGAATTTCAGTTCTCTAAAGCTTCCATTTTGCGATATTGTAAAAATAACGCGCTTTCAATAGAAACCATTTTTGATGTTTTCCGTATTTGATGTTTTGATGCTAAGATAAGTTTTGATAGGGTTGTATAGGATATCAAATACTTTATTACACAGTTTGCTTTGTTGAGATGATTCTTCACAACTGCGCGCTTGTGTAATCTTTCCTAGCAATTGAAGGTGGCCAGAAAATACAGTGATATTGGATAGGTAAGGTGCATTGAATGTTTTTGACTTTGAGTGATTTACTGCGATGCAGCCCTGTCGTGAATCGCGGAATATATATGTATATATATGTATATACATATATATATATATATATATATATATATATATATATATATATCGTTGACCACAATGTTGTTTCTCAGGCGCATAATAATTATAATAATATGTATTACCATTGTTTGTTGTTAAAAACCTTGGAATGCGCCGAATCAGATAGAGATATTTATACTGATGTTTCGGCTCATTGAGCCATCATCATACTAACAACCCTCCAACTTGAGTAATAAAAGATTTATTTACTCAGGTTACTATAATTATGGCTCAATGAGCCGGAACGTGAGTATGAATATTTCCATCTGATTCGGCACATCTCATGGTTTATAACAACAAACAATCGTAATACAATTTGTTATTACCATAATGCGCCTGAGAAACAACAGTGTCGTCAGGGATATATATATATATATATATATATATATATACATATATGCAAAAAAATACAAGACCTTTTCTCACTAAAGCACACTGTATAATTATGGCTTAGTTGATTTATGGACGAAAGTGACAGTAGAGGAGGGCTGTAACGTCAATGGTTGTGGGCACTTTCAGCAGCTAGTCCTCAGAAGCTGGTGCCATATTGATGTAGTCTCAGAAATTACCGTTGTGCACTTCTGCAGGAAGCAAAAATTGAAAAGAATAGAAGAATCGGATGAAGAGCATAAAAGTAAGTTTGCGCTGCGCCTTTCGGGTATAGACCGAATGAACCGTCCGGTTCATTGAAAAGAATAGAAGAATCGGATGAAGAGCATAAAAGTAAGTTTGCGCTGCGCCTTTCGGGTATAGACCGAATGAACCGTCCGGCTAAACGTTCAGTGAAGTATTCATTAGACATGGTCGATCACCGAAATTTCTTAGTGCTTCTTTCTGTCATTTCACGAAATATATTTCTAAGGAAAAATATGAATTAGTTTGATTCATGGTGACCTAAAATACTGAGTTTGTTGATATCTTCTCTCGTGATGTCTCATTCACATTTATAATTATCTTAAATCTAAATGGCTAACGAGGGGAATTGCTGCTTATAGTGTTTAGACGACGTTTGGCGCAGTTTCCGTTTAGTTGGTATGTGCTATACTTCAGATGGGTCGCTTCTTCGATATATTTGGTGTCTCGCTATCGTCAGCAGTGCTCATTTGTATCTGTTTTGATCGAATGCTATCTGTATCGAGACCGTTCTCGACGTTCTACGGTATCCAGCGCAATAAAGTGATGCTTGCTGTTGCATGGATTACCGCTTTTGCTATTAGCTTGCCTCAGGTATTCACTTCTGGACTTGTGGAACATTTCCTTTTTGCTCATACAACTGCATCAGTTGCATATTACATTTTGCTTCCGTGTTCACACTCACTGGCATCGAATTCAATCAAATGTTTCTGCGGGAGTTTCTTGTAAAGAGATAACCTTAGTTGAACCGAACTTTATTCTAGGTTCTGGGGAGTCGTAGGGAGCGGAAAATTAGAAGCTGGCAATTATAGAACAATATGGTAAGATCTGAAAAAGGCTACTTGGAATCAAATTAGCATTCTAATAAGGTTTACATACTTCTTTTTTTTCAGTTGGGCATCTTCCTGACCGCTTCACATCCTTGTGACCGGTCATATGTCCAGTGTGTAGCACGCGACTATATCGGCTTGCTGGATACGCGTTATGTTTTAGCTTATACGTTTGCGACGGCGATTTACATCTACTTTCTACCATTAGCGGTGATCATAGGTTGCTATTCGCTTATTTTCTATCGATTGAAAATATCGGTTCGCTCGCAGAAAAATGGTTAGTATTTACATGCCAACTTTGCTTTGCAACAGTGGAAAGGGGAACCGTTAGAGCTCAAATTACTCAGGCATAACGATGAACTCAGAAAATTTAGCACTGAGCTTACTCGAAAGAGTGCCCGCGTAGTCGGTTGTTTTGCCTCGCTGATAATCAGCATGTGGGTACTATGTCACAGGACACTTGCGCTGCAGACAGGTATTCCGCAGTACAGATGGAGGTATTTTTACACTTATATACATCCGATTTTTTCCACGCACACCTTGTTTTAAAAGTTCACTCTATAGCAGTATGCTGCAAGTTCGCATTTGCTCTGCAATACGTCCACTTCGATCAAATTTACATTTTCTTCTCGTATGTTAGAGTTGATTGTTGGGCATGTTCAAACGAATGGATTGAATAGCTAGACAGAAAAATGCTTTTGTGCATTGTTGACAACCTTCAGTGCATCTGCCACGTAATCGCATTGTTCCATCGCTATAAAATTGTCTCAGCTCGTAATCGTCATTCACACAATCTGCAGGCATATTTCCTAGTCATTTTTCGGTGTTGTATTTCCTCATCTAATATCTTCACACTCAATAATGTCATATCATTCCTATTATTGCAATCAATAATTTAAGTTATTGAACGATTATAGTGTTTCTGATGTACCTGTATGTACCCCACCTTTCGTTGCTATTTTTTTTTTTGTTGCCTCATTGCCTTAATTTAATATAACATTGTTCTAAGTAAATCAAGTCTTCCTTTCTATTTAACAGTTAACGACTATTCGTGTACGGTACTCCTCGCTAAACTGTTCGCATCGGCTAACGAAACGCTTTGAGGCAATTTAATAAAGAATTATTGTCCTCATTACTTCTCAAGCATTTCTTCGACCAGTAGGATTAGAATGCTTCAATCCGCAGTATTTGCCATCTAAGGGTATCCAAAATCACTTCCCTATACTGAGCTTTTTCGATATCAGTAGATGGAACTCCACTACTTACAGTTTTCTTCGCAACAGTGCTAATAATTTACATGATGTTTACGTGCACTTTATCACCGTGAAATAGAGTACATCTTGAAAACTTTCGGGAGTGGTAGGACACAACATAGCCTATTTTAAGAAGTTTTTCAGCCAGTAAAGTATAATAGAATATAACGGAAGTTCCAATTGCTTAGAGCTTATCATTCCGTAGCTAATAAATTTTGGCAACTCGTAGTTTAATATAATTTAGCTTGAGAAACTTCCGAATTGAGTGGTATAATACAAAGTAGTTTTTGCAAACCCAAGTAATTGTATCATAATATTTTTAAGACTTCAAGGAAGTGAACTGACATGAATAGTTCACTAACTTTCGTCACTCAAATAGTGATTTATTTCGTTGCTTTTTGCTGCTACCATTTCCTTGAACTGAGTATGGATGCCATTCCTTTTACTCTTCTAGTAAGCCCCTCTTTTTGAGGCGGAAAGGATGAAGAGTCAGCAGAGCGAGGAGGGCTGGAGAAGAAAGTGGTGGGGGGGAATAGCATGGAAACTTGTGAGGCTCCAAGAGCGATGACCTTTTCTTGAGGTATTACTTCGTTTGCACAGATTTCCACTTTGTTCATCGTCGGACGACTTCTTTATGTAGTCTTTACGTAGTGAAACATCTATATGTTTTCTTTCGTTTATCATCGAACTCGATGTTTCTTTCATTCATTCACCATTTCGTTCGTATTATGTTTCCCATTAGCCGTACGAGTTTGTATGGCTTGGCACTACTGTAAATCTTCTTGCTGTCATCTTCAGCGACATTTTCACTCTACGAGATTCACTCGTCTATGATTTCGATCGGATGAGGAGTCATTTTGAACGAAACCAAAAACGTGAAGTTTTCTGATCCATTGCAGCATGAAATTGTGAGCAAATAAAACGTTCAAAGAATTTCAGCTCATCGAGATATAGGCGCGTAATTTAGCGCATTTTCTGCGTTGCCATTGTACTTGTATATGCTGCTTCCATGTGCAAACTCTCTTCCACCCCCTTCCCCTCCCCACCTGCGATGAAACTTGGAGGTGGTGCAGCCAAAAAGAAAGAACAAGTGTGGCGCAATCCAATTTTTCTCACGTTCAAAGTTTAACTTTTGATTTTATTGGACCCTGATAATTTATTCAACCACATATGGACGAATGCGTCAAATTACAGGCCTATAGCATAAAATGTTGAGGTTGAGCTCATCCAGCTTCAGTCTTTCCCGTCTTCCGTTGTGTTTTCTGACTGTGTACATTATGTCTTGGTTATCTCTGTTACAGTAAATTATTGCTACTTCAATAATATTTAGGTGAGTATCTCGTTCAGTGTATCTGTGTATATCTCGTTCAAACACTGCATTAGTGTATCTCGTTCAAGAGTGCATCTCGTTGGAAGACTATGTTACGAAGTTTCCACGTTCCCCTGCAGCTCTATGGAGAATTTTTCCAGCTCGGGAATGAAGATGTGCCTCGTCAACATCGCTCACAGAAACGGGAAAATCAATGGAACAATCCCGGGGCTCGGTGTGCATCGGCCAGAAGGCTTAGTTTCAGAAATGCGGGGAAGGGCTGACGGCTACTTCCGTGGAGGCGAGGTGGAGGAAAGATGATGGTGAACTCCTTACGCTACTTGACAGAAAAACTACGCATTGTCGTTCGACGTTTGACTGGGTTGCGCTTCTTGTCATATCGTATGGTGCGGGAATTGGTCAACGGTATGAGATAACGAGCACAAAGTCGCGGTTGTTTAAAGAACAGTGACGCATCATATGGAAAGTGCTTCAGTGGTGGGACCAAATCACGAACGATCCAGTTCTACAGTGACATGCAATAATGGAGTGGCTCAAAGCCACCTTTGACATCTGACGTGGCTCCGCATAAGGCAAAGAGATAATTTTCTAAAATAATCAGCTGGGCGGCATTGGAAAGGAGGCATATGCAATTTCAGCGTTGGGATGCAATTTCAGACAAAGATATTTGGCCGAGGCTGCCGTCAGTATGACCGGGCTGGATGGAATGGAGTTCCGTTGATTTGCTCCTGCGGCACGGCGATGATGTAATTGGAATGGGGAAATAAGCTTAGGTCAAGTAAGATGGTGTGAGCTGACCTTTTGCTCATTTCACATGGCCTGCTGTCAACGTTGGACCAACTTTCGTTAGTGAAATGAATAAGGGACGCCCACTTAGCGCAAATCTAATTTTTGCTTCAATAGCTCACTAACTTACTAGACGTACAATAAGTACGAATTGATTGCAGTTTTAGTGATGTCAAAAGGAAAAAGCTTCGTGACTACATCCGATACTTCACATGAAGGTGCATATAACATTTTTTCTTTTCATTCGAACCGAAAGTCGTTAAGGCATTCTCCGCATTACAATATTTCAAGCATAATTACGGCAATTTTCAACCTGTCCTCCGGCATTCTCAAGTCAAAAACGATTGTCGCCGCGTACATCGACTGCTCCAAAAGAATGACATCAAGATAAACGAATAAGCATATTGCGGTTTTATAGCTTCATTTTAGTCCCTGTATGTTTCTTTTGTAGCTCTGAATTGTTGAGTCACTAATCAAGAGAGTTGGGATTCGATGCGATAATTGCTAAATCAATTCACCTTTAGAGTACCCATTAATAGCACCCATCGAGTTCCTCTCAACATCACTGAGCCAAAATTTCACTCAGAATGATGCATATAAAATTGAGCTGAGTATTTCTTGTGGATCTGTTATAAAATGAAGCTATATTTTTAACCTTCCTTTCTGCAAAAAAAGTGTTTTGAGTAGCAAAGATTTCCGTCATGAGATCTCCCTATAAGTATGCCATAATAAATGTCATCGGGAAGATTGAATTTAAAAATTATGAGTTAAAGGAAGGAAGCAAATGCTTTAAAATCTTCGTAGCGACAATATCAAGGTGGCGTATGTTGCAGGTGTTGCAGGAATCTTTGCGTATGTTGCAGGAATTATGTTCCTGGATGAGGCTCCCCGCAACTTTCCTCAATAGAGAGCTTTTTCTGATATTTTGCGCGAGTTCGGCGCTCTATATTGAGATTTCTCTAGGTACATCTTCGCTCGGCTCGGCCGTTCCCGCTCTGGCCAGTCGAGACCATCGGTTTTCCATTCGACCATATCTCTCCTCAACGTTCGTGAAATCGCTTTTTTGTACATTGGCGTTTGTGTTACAAGTCGATCTTTTCATCTCTGACCACTCCCGTCAAAGTGTTTCTCGACGAAATCAGCCAAGTCTTCTTCGCCTTCTTCACCTTTGTCTTAGCAAACTTGTTTCTTTACCAGCGTATTACTATTCGCCCGACGTTTCGTTCATTTTCTGCTTTCTCATCTTTCGTTTGCCCATGAAGTTTCACCATTCGCTCTGATATAATTCCTATTCAACAGTTCTCCCGTTTTTTGAGTGAAACTTTCTCTGAACTCTCATAAAAAAGCAACTTATCTATTCTCAGTTGATTCTCGGCCACCTCAACAACATTCTTGTTCCTTTTCAATCTAATTTTCCCGGATATTTTTCAGGAATTTATATTCCATGGATTTTATCGACTTTTCATTTGTTTCCTATAAAAGGCCTATTTTTGACGGATTTTGTAGCGCAAACAGAAAAAAAAAATGCACGGCGCTCTAAATTAGTGCTTTGAAGGAGAACCCACTGATTAACATGAAATCTTTTTGGCGGAATTGACTTTGTTTCGCTATGGGCATTGCTTTCTGCTTCCATTCCTTTGATATGCTATTCAATTTTCAGACCATTTTCGTTTGAAATCTCAGAAGCGTTTGATAATCGCATAGTTTCAAATAAATTCAAAAAAGTCCAACAATAGGCGAAATGAATCCTTTATGTTTTAAAAATAGGATTCTTCCTAATTCATCAAGAAATTATGCGAAAATCAACTGTGGCGGAGTCGATTTGGTTTCGATTCCAAAATATAGATTGGAAGCGTATCTACAAAGCTTTCAGTTCAAATATAACATGAAATGCGCATTTCCCTCTTTAATCTGTGGGATGATGGTTGGCTTGGGAATGCGCATAATCAAGTATTTTGATGGGAAATCCAATTGTAGATCACCGAGATAGCGCCAAAGAATAAGAAAAGCTTTATTGTACAACGTTTCGCTGTATTCACGGCTTTACTAAATGTTCAAGCCCCAAACTACTCAAGTTTAATCACCCAAGTTTGAGGGTTTGAGCATTTGATAAAGCAATGAATACAGCGAAATGTTGTGCGATAAAATTTCTCTTCTTCTGGCGCTATCGATGCGCTACAACTGCATTTTCCATCAAAATACTTTTCCTCCTCTTTAAAAAATAAATGAGGATGTGCGCCAAATGAGCTAGACTAGTACGTGCTTCCGCATCTTGCTCTCAAACTAACCACTTCTACAACTTACCGACAAGTATTGAAAGATGAGGAACATTGCTTTCATATTTGAAATCATTTGTGACGTGGCTGCTGGAAATCGGTAGTCCCACCGACTGAAAACGTGTGCAAGTTTTTGAGGACTTTACATGCCCATACTCCCTTTTAAAGATGATTATTGATACATTGTGCACATCAAACTTCATTGCTATAGCTTCAGCAGCTGTCGAATTGAAACTGCTTGACAGACAGATACATACACAGGCATAGCCATAGAGCTAGGAAAATCAATTGAAAGGCATCGAAGAAGCCGGCTTTCAGCATCATTGGGGGGAATTCGTTGAGGAAAAATCCAGTCGATCATTTCTTACGGCAAGTTCATGAAGATGTCCCGTATATACCACATGTTTGGCAAATTTCAGCAGTATATAAAAGATTCATGTCTTTCCATTGCGAGAGCATTTGAACATTTCTTTTCATAGAGGTTGTTTTCTTTTCATAGAAATTTCAAGGAAACCTGGCATCCTCGAGGTAAGTGAGCCGCTTCTTCGAAACCAGTGACTTGGCGCAGTTAAGTTGTATTTAGTTCTAAATAACGAAAAAAGTGAGTTTTCGTCGCTCTTCGTTACCGAAGGACCAACTGCTTATAAGTTTGATTAAGAATAGAAATTCTTGTTCGGCGTACAGGAATGAACGTTGGGGAGATTGACACGATATATCAAGTTGATGGCTGGCCAAGCATACGCGCCGGTTGTCAAAATATGCACTAAAATTGCTTAACTTGATAGCGTTTGTACTATTAGCTTCATAATTGCAGCTTTTGTTGTTCATCAGCTGAAAATACTTCACATGAGAACAGATGCATGATTGTTTACATTTTTGGGCGCACCTTTAGCATTCATTATTTATCATCCGAGCATAATGACTAGCGGTAGTTATCCATTACACACATACTCGCAGGCAATAGAAATTCGAAGTCCACGGAAGAGTGATATTCAGATGTCACAACGAACATGAGATATGACAACAGACTCATACAAATTTGATAACAGACACGTACAAACGAATTCATCACTCATGTAAACAGATTATAACAAGATGTGATAACACAAGCTATTCACTTTTCATCTTGATTTTCGACCATCCGGAATTTGTTACGCCTCTAGATCCTTCCATCTGACTGTTAAAGATTGAAGCATCCGTTAATAGCGCTTTCATACAATGCATTCAGGCTTCAGTGCGGTCGGATCGCAATTGGAGAGGACGAAGACACCACGTGCCAGCAGCTCGCATTTAACGAATCTGAAACGCGCTAAGTCGAAAACAGTTCGCATGACAATGAGCATCGTGCTTTTCTTTTTGGCCTGTTGGACGCCTTATTATGCGGCCACCACTCTGCATTTCGTCGACATTGACTATGCGGTATTCATCTCACTTTTCCCATTGCCCAACACTGAAGTATTATCAACAGCATCGTACTTCAATATGTCAGGTGGCGGGTGGAGCTAAGGGGGGAGGAGGAGGAGGGGGGGGGGGGGGAGAGAGAGGAAAACCGCAGTAAGAACAGTTCATGAGATTTCAGTAAGCTGCCGCTGTTTCATCCGTCTTCTCATCACCTTCCGTTTGGTAGTGGTTTCTGGAAACTGGATGGACTTATTACTGTATTATCTCCGGATATCTGTAATAGTGTTTCAAGTATATAAATTAGCGAGTTGAATCCTTAAAGCAAATGTATTCGGAGATGACAGATACGCTTCTCAAGAGTCTACGACAGAAATATGGGACCAAGAGCAAACGGCATTTTTTTTTTTTTTTTTCTGAGGATGAGATATAAACAAAATAATATGCAACTGGTAATAACTCGTGGAGAGTGCCTAAGCATTGTAAAAGCCATCAGTAAAGCAATACACTCAAAACTTGGATGAGCAGACTAGTAGGCGTCACGTCTCTTATATTGTTTGCCGATTAACAGTGATTGTGCATCATAACTGTGTTACTCTACTTCCATTTTGATTTCCATGAATTCATCATGGTATCACTTTTTTCAAATTAAAACTTTGGGCACTTTGATAATAATAAAGAACTGATTGAATGAAAATATCCTGAGCATTAGAATGATCTCAAACTTCATCGCCTTAAGCATTTTTTATATTGACATTAATCGACGAGCGGATAAACTCCTCAAAAAGCATCAGGAAACTTTTCAGCTGAACCGGCCGTGTTTATTGCGTTTTTCTGCAAGTGCACGCCCTTTGGCGAATATGCTATAAGCTGGCCTTTTTCAATCCCAGATGCAGTTTGGGCTCCGTTGTTGTTAATGTTGACCTATGCACCGACTTTTAACTCATTAGAGCTGTCCGGTTCGACCAACGCTAAGGGCGGAAATTTTTTAACGAGGTTATTTTGGACGTGAAGGGTTGGCTTGCAGAACTTTTACCGGATGTTCCACAAGGCGCTACTTTGTAAGGATAATGTCAGTCTTGGTTTACTGCTCAATGTCGAAACAAACCGTTGCGTCTCACGGCATATTACAGATAGAGGAGAAGGCTTTATATCTTGCGATTCGGTGCAGGTAGATAGGTAGAGCCTCTTAGAAAAATTTCCATTGTACGTCATGGTAATTACTTGTTGCCCGAACTCCAATATTAAATCTTTATTTCTTTTTAATTGATTGGTACCGGGAAGTTTTAAATGGAATGTTTTACTAAGAACGGGAACAAATTAAGTATGAACAACCAATTTATAATTACACCTTATAGAACTTCATTCGTTTTTTAGGCACTATGGTCTACTTTTCGATGATACCGCTCACATTTGTATTAATACCTCAAGATAACGGATAAACCTTTATGTCTCGATGTAAAACGAGAATAGAGAGTACCTTCCTTTGAATATAATACTCAATACGTCAATTACTGTCAAGCTATGTGAATAACCTTGTGATAGTGCCTTATTGTATAGAAGTAGGCAACAGACGTTCATGTCTTCCCATCATTTTCCTATATAACGGAAAAGAATAGGCCCCTAAGAATATTTGAATTTGATCTCAGATCCGAGTTTCTGCACGTGCAGAATTTATAGCGTCATCGCATCGCTCCCGCTAAATCTTGCCTCATGTCTATTCCTTCACGCTGATGACGCGAGGTAGATGGTTGTGCTGGATGCAGCAGCAAGTGGTGATGGTGACGGTTATATGAAATAAAGTAAAGAGCGTTCGTGGCGTTAGTGTGTATAGTAATAGTAAAAATTAAATAAATAACGCTGGTAGCGGTAGCGACTAACATTGTCACAAATTCCTGCCGATATTAGTAAGATATCCTACTTAGAAGCAGAAAGTATTACGGCTATCAAGAGTTCCTACTGATGGCAGTAGGGATCATAAATAAGTAGACCTTGATAACACTGCTTCAAATAAAGAATGAATAAATAGAAACAAATATATAAATAAATAAATGACCAAGCTGTTATTACTTGCATGAGTCATTACTTGTAGCTGTGCTGTCTAGTTCAAGTTCTAGCTACGTTACACCTTGGCAGTTCTAGCTGGTCTTGTGGTAGCAGTGGTGGGCAACATCGAAAATTATCAAAGAGCAAGACATTCGGAAGTAGTAGAGATAGAAATATTAAAAAAACTGCTGTTATGAAAAATCTCATTATGAAATTTAGTTCTCAAGGTACTTGTGATGTCTTATTTCAGAGATTTTGCATTCACACAATGTTGATAAGCTATTGACAGATTGACAGAAGAACTGAGCTAAGAAATTTGCGCATCTCATAACTGTTAGCATAATAAACCTGTTGGCAGCATTTTTGATGAGAATGAGAAATTCAAGATTCAGAGGTCCATAGGGAATACATCTCCATTGCAAAAACAGCTCATTTATCGGTTTCGAATTGCATAATCCACAGACGTTGCCCGGTAGTGTTTACAAAAGATGGAAACACTGCTAATATATCTTCCGAGTGGTCTGAGTAGTTGCGCTAGAAAATCTACGGTGATGAAGTTTGTTAGATATGGCTCTCGACATAAGGTGGCGTCCTCCTTCTCCTCCCTTCCCCCTACCCTTCCCTCTCCCCCAACCCCTATCTCCTCCCAGGTCAATTTTGTCCAACAATTGGTCGGTTGCAGCTCCAAAGAAAACTTTTCTTGTTGAGGAACTGTAAGGCAAGGCGATTTCATGTATAATGCACCTTTAGGCACTTTGCTTTCTTCCGAGGGAGGGAGGGGGAAGGGGGAAGGGGAGGATTTGAGCAGCCGGTTGACACGTGGGGCAGAATTGCAAATGTCTTCATCGTTACATTCATTCTGGCACACTTCTTACCGACCACCCTAGCTCACTTCCACGTGTCTGTTCAAGCAATTTGTGGAAAGAATATGCGTTGATAAGATGCCCTACATTTGCGGTCATTTCATTAACTGACCTATCTCCCACGCATTAGCGAGAGATTTGCCTCTATTTTCGTTTTGCAGACTGGTCGGTCGAGGAAACGCATCGTTATACCGGCGACGTTACATAAGTTGCTTTATATGTTTGCGACGATGAATAGTTCCTTTAATGCATATGTATATGGGTATTTCTCGTTTGACCTCAAAAAAGAACTCCGTAGACTGGTGGTCTTCTGGTTAAGGAGAAAGGACGAAGATGCAACCATGCGCGCCTCAACGGCTTTCAGATATCGCGCAGTAAACATTGACGAAATACAGTCAACGTTGTGGAAAAGTGGCCAACGCCGATCAGGATCTTCAACCTGATCACTGATCCACCGTCGATGCGTAAAGGAATCACGTAAAGACGTATATACGAATCGTATTCTAGGATCTGCTACCCACATGCGTCTTACTCCTCTCAATGACAAAATGATATTGCTCTCTACTGTTGCTTTCGATGTTTGATCGCTATTTTACATAATTATTGATGACCACTTCCAAATAAAATTCGGCTAACGAGGAAGTTTTTGCGGCCGATTCAGAAACTGTAATCAAGTTGTCGATCATTCGCAAACTCTACATGAGTTTTTTTTGTTCGTCCTTACAAGTTCACTTTGTGAGAGTACATCGTGCTGTCATTTCTATACATATATGATTGTGTGTCTGTAGGTTTCGATCCAATGCTTCCAACTCACAAACCCCAAAAAGCAAAATCACGGAATTTGGCATGCATAATATATGCTGTGGAAGATGGCCTCTCAAATCGTTGATAAATCTTCCTCAAAAATAAGGAATACACGTTCAAAAGTGTCAGAAAACCTGCAACGATTTCATGCTAATTCGATTTTCATCACACGTCGGCCACCTGATGAAAATGATTTTTTCAGATTAGGCGTGCGGAACTGTTGATTCATCTCACATGTTATTTTGCATATACTCTCATTGTTGATAGTTTGTGGAAGTTGTTGTCCGTATAAAGATGATGCAAAGACGCCAATTGTTTGGTTGATTTTGTTTATTGCGCAATATGGATTAAATAAATAGCTTGATAAATAAATAAATAAATAAATAAACATAAAAAAGTGAACATTAAGTTTTTCTATGCACATTACATTTGTAGCTACCCGTTAGAAGGAACGCTACGAGTAATGATTGTATCATGTATATGTTTAAAAATGGCCATTGTAATGTGGCCAAAATGGCCAACATCCCTATCAGTCATAAACGATAGTTTGAGAGAAATTCGGAGGTTAGCAATTCTATTAGTGAATGAAATTTGTGTCACCATGCCGAATGTTGTCGAATTTCTCGAGATGCTTAGGTTTACTATCCACACAGGTAAAGCATTGTGAACGATCTAGATGGCTAAAGCTATTCAAAGCTCGGTTCTACAAATTATTTAAAGGTAAGACTTAATGCGTTGTATTTCATTTGTTTATTAGAAGTATAAGTGGTTGTCGGTGTCGGTGGGCG
>JAARMF010002107.1:0-31070 GCA_022844705.1 Toxascaris leonina
CCCAACGACACCGACAACCGATGCTCTTATAGTCTGATTTAAGAGCTAATGGAGAGATCTCCAGTGAATGCTGCAAGAAATTATAGCTTGATTAGTGTGACCTTTGTTACCTTTGACGTTTCAAAATAAGTATTAAGGAGACGAGATTTTAAATCGTTCCAGCTAAAACGTTCTTCTAAGCTCAACATATTTCTTTTGCATCTTTGTTTCTCGTCATCCGAGATAATGTGATCTGTTTCTTGTGAAAGCCATAAAGTTGATGCATTAATTATGAAAGTTCAGAAAGGAAATAGTGTCTACCGATTACAGCCTTTAATGAAACCTTACAGGAGGCATTGCTTCCTTCGGAAGTGGAAGAGACTTGCGTTATCAATTTCCTATCGAGGACACTTATAGCTGTTTATACGAATTAAATGTATAAGTCTATAGGAGTAAAGAGAATTACAAACGTTTACTTAACTATCTATTGAATTCAAAATGTCGATATATAAGAAAATATTTCAAGTCTTGGGCATACATCTTTTCTTCCATATCAGATATCATCAAATTCGGAAAGGAAGTGTCGCATCCTATAAATGGAAATTAATGCGTCTAATGAATTATTCAACTTATCGGAATTTTCGTAATTGAATGGAAAACAGTAATTGCCTGATTTAAGTCTGCGATATTGGTGATTTCCGATCATAGAAGATGCAAATGTTTCGATGGTTCGACGATATCCGTGGATTTGATCTTACAAATGGGCATAATTGCATCGTGGAATCCAATTTTCGGTTGCTATTGAGTGAAGAAATAATACTGTCGTTGCGCATATGAGAACATTTTTGAAAGAATTTTTATTAGGGCGATTAAAGTTGATCGATTTCGAATTAATATACACTTGAGTAGTTGATTTACAATACATTTGATATTACAACATTAAAGAATCTTTGAAAATGATTGTAATTTCAATTGCTTTTTCGTAATATTTGTGCGAATGCATATCATCGATAACAATTCTACGACTTGAATAATCATCAACTACGAATTGCACAAACATCACATAGCTAAGATTGAGCGAACTTTTTGCGATGAATGACACCAAGATATGTCGATATTTGTTTTCTTGAATACATTTGATAAGATCATTTTCATAATCGATGTTTTTGCCCATCTCTGTTTCCGGAAACAAATTCCTGCCGAGAACGCCTTGCTATATATCGTTCAGTAAATAGTCTTCACCTATTCTGCCTCCCAAAGTCTTCATCAAATACATCTACTATGTTGCCTTTCAATCTGCATTTCGTTGCTTGCGATCTCCACAATATTGCCTTAAGTAACGTAGTGCGTATTCTCGAAGAAAATTAGTGTGGCGCATTTTTGCCAATTAAACAGCTGAAAAATGTCACCCGATTGATGCTTACGGCTTACTTCATTTACGTCAGAAAAAGGAGTTTCTTCCTTATTTTTTGAAAATTTGAGGCTTCTTTCTAGCGATCTTCTAGTTGTGCCATTTGTGGGTTATTTCTCCGACGAGAAGAAATGATCGCTGTTGTCGTTCGATTTGGAAAAATAGAAAGGCGTAACGCCATAAATAGCTTCAAGTGATTGTTGCAAAAAAGAAAATCGTCCTCATGTGCTTTCTATTTTCATCTTTTCCCTATTTCGAAATTTTTGAGGCATTCAGGCAGAAGCGAGGATGTTTTCAACGAACTAAAATTCAGCATATATGCATCGATACATTCCTTATTGCGATTGTTATGATTGTTCAGTTCAGCTGCGGTGATTCGTGGTATATTTAACCAGCACAAACCTTTGAGTGATACAATGCCGGAAACGGAAGCATAGAAATGAGAAGAGAGGAAGGGGGGAGGGCAATATAATCTTCTCTTTTTTACCTTTCTAAGCCTGGACTCACTGCTAAAACAATCCGAAATAAAGGAATTTCTACATTTTCCTCGTATGGTGACTGAACTGGATTCAATATAACGAACTCTGCAGAATATCCGACATACATTATTGCTCTTTTGCAAAATTTAGAATAAATAAGATTTCCGATACTCTAGCGAGAGTTCCCTTAACCTCGCGAGACCTCCCTTAGCCTAGCGGGACTTCCCTCAGCCTAGCGAGACTTCCCTCAGCCTAGCGAGACTTCCCTCAGCCTAGCGAGACTTCCCTCAGCCTAGCGAGACTTCTCTCAGCTTAGCGAGAGTTCCCTACGCTCGTTCTTTCTTCTTGTGTTCTTTGGTGAAATAGAGTTGAGACTGCTGATGCCGAAATGCGATTCACGGCAGACTACATCATCGAGTATGTTGCCAATCCTTCTTAAGCATATCGAAATAATCTTTTTGTGTCGGTTCCATTAAAATTTCGCCACCGTTAACCGCTTGTAACGTGCGAACCTCCATCACTTCGTTACCGCATAATTTTCCACTGGGCATATAGCCGACAATAATTGCCCTATAGGGTGGATGCCTAATAATAAACATCCATGGCATACAAGCTATATAAAGTGCCACTGTCTGAAATTTATTTCATAATATGACAGATAAAATACAAAGGGTTTTGAGGATTATCTAAGCATCGAGGTAAGATTGGAACAGGCCGGCTTAGTGGAAAGATATAAAAATTGTTGTTTTCAACGAACGTTGCATTAGATCAACACTTCTGAAGCACGCAAATAAATTGCTGCGTTGTTCTTGTCATTTAAGGTGCAAGATACCTAGGAATGGGCCTCGGTAGGAACGGAAGTCAAGAGTTCAGAAGATGGTGGATGGGCGGATGCAAGTATCAGGTTACAGAAAGGATACTTTTGTGCGGTCTCGAACGATCAGAAAAGGTTTTTGAAGCTAGAGGGAGCCTACGTTAGGATTATGTGGAGATGGGATACAACTAGAAGCCCTAAAGAATAGTGGGCATCTGAATCGTTTGGAATTGTAATTCGACGCTACAGGTATGTCGATGCAACAGCTATGAGGACAACGGCGCAATATCTATGTGAACTCGTTCATTATTGAGCAAAATATGGATTTCTGCGTAAATCATTTATGAAAAATCAAAAAGATTTGAGAGAAAAAACACTCCAAGTAGTGAGCCAACTTCGAGTTCTTAAAACGCCAGCAAGCTATCGCAGCGAAGGATAGGAAGTTGCATCGTTCGACGGGTCATCGATTAAAAACAGTTCATGGTCAATTGCTAACATCTTACACGCATCCGGCTAATAAATTTGCAGACACTGTTCATTTGTGAGCAACATTTGATCACTACCGAGATTTATCGAAATCGACTCATTGATATCAATAGAAAGCTATTTTACTAGTAGGTTCTTACGGCTAAAATCACAGGCCATTTTAGTGTTACCTGAGTAGATATCAATTGAAATTAGTAGAGATTTTCACGCTACACACTTCATCTTGGCGACTTTCACATATTTTTATGTGGGGAGTTTTTAGATGCGTGCTTATCGTTGTTTTGTTCAGTTTTTGATTAATAGTTGAGTGCGAATAAATGATGAACCTATCATCTCGAAATGAAGCAAAACTAAGCATGAAAGAATAGGATCTGACTCGATTTCCTTCTGACTAGAGAAGTGTCTATTGTCAACTCATTGTTATATCGCATTAAATTTTTGATTAATTACGATTGAGTAAAAGCATTAAATGAACTTACAACATCGAAGATATGTGCAAACATTCTTGTATCTTTCACATTAGCTGGATAAATAAAAATATAGACGATTACAAATATGAGAATAACTTTCGATAATGCTTGGAATATAATGATAGGAAAAACAAGTCTAAAATGAGCATAAGAATTATTTTCGAGGAGAATCGTTAGAATGTGTGGATATCGATGGAAAATACCTAGAACATTTGCGCCAAATATCTGAGGCTGTGTTTTAAAAAGATCACACTCAGGAGATTTATTGAAGTAAGCTGAAAGGGAGATTCAGCTTGATTCAGCTTATAGAAGGAGTTGAAACGTTCCCTTCTAAGAATCTCTCAGCAATAATTGACTAACTGTAGAGCAATTGATTTTCGACCGAAAGAATCAAGAAGAACGATAGAGGAAAGCAAGCGAATTATGAAGCGAATGATTAGAATGCTATGCATGATGCATAAGGAGGGAAGATAGTAAAAGCTACGAGAAGAAAGGATGAAGCGCATTTGGATATCGAATTAGTATAAAGTATTAAAGAGAATTTCATAGGAAATTCAGTTGTATTTATAGGTGAAATTCATCAGTGAAAGACCGATCAGTCTGTTTAGGAATTCCTAGCTAATCTCAATTAGCATATCTTTCGAGAGATAACAGCGCAAAAATTGATGGTAACTCTCGCTTAACGATAGTTTCACAGCCAATTTTGAATCGGACGAATAATTCAGAGCAAACTCTAATTGATATGACTTCTTATGACGTTAACTAATAAAAAAAGTTGCAAATTTACATTTGGCTGATACGACATTTGCGCCATGCAAAAATCCCGACGTAATTCTATAGATGGATATATGGACAACGTCTAATAAAGAAGTGGAATTTGCGCAATAATATCTATCAACTGAGAAGTACAACTGAGTAATAAACGACGAAAAAAATCAGGGTTATAGTTCTCAGTTTTCAGCTTACAGTTAAGCAGCATAAATCAGTCAACATGAATGGATTGTTCAGCATTTGACGTAAATAAATTCGTAGTTATGAAGTGTATATCTACCTAGTCACTTTAATATTTTCAGCTACTTGAAAACGTTGCGATAGCACATGTCGACATTTATCTGCATGAAGGGCTTTCCGAAACATCCTTCGATTGTTTTGCATCACTACAAAACTGAGAATCGCCGATAATACATCCTCGACTGTGAGTAGTACTACACCAGTAAAGATCGATCCTTAAACCATCAACGATAATGAGTCATTACAAATATCCATCGAAAATGAAAAACATGGCAAATGTGGAATTGAAGCACTTCTCAGATGCTTCGTAGAAGGGAAGAAAAAGTACGAATGCCAATGTGCCATCCTACTTCTATAAGCGTCCAGCGGAAGTGAAGGAAAGGTGTCCTCTTCATCCTCTTCGATAAGCAAAGCTGAATTTTTTCAACGTTCAGCAGCTGTTCCTTCTGTTGTGCCACGTTAAGTTAAGAATGACGACAGCTCGATGAATTCGCTATAAAGGTTTCTCGCCACTAGAGTTTTCATGAGTATCGAAAGAACTTTGCTTTCTGCAAGATATTATGAAATATGTTCTTAATTGGCTAACCCTCCACCAGAAACGATCGAGCGGGAGATGTCCGCGCAGACGGAAGGACTCTATCAGGGAACAAATGGGTGGATTTTGGATTCGCTAGTAAGATAGTAAAGAATGAGGTGGAATGTTCAGTCAGATGTCGCGTCTGAATTGGTGCAAAAGTTTCTACGAGGGCAAAGATAGAGCGACTTCCGGGTTGTCTAGGTGACTGAGTTTCGCGAAATTAGTGTTGAAAAAATTTCCGGGGATATTTGGAAGAGCTGGGAGATGTTGGAAATCAAATATGTGTCGAAATTTCAGGATTAAGAGAAGAAAAAAAGGCCAGAATATAGTCGAAACACAGACAACATTCGATAATACGCCTCAAAAATTTCTGTAGGAAACAAAAAAGGTGAGTTTAGTGAAAGGGAGCTGCTCCTGTCAAAGAACGATCGAATTGCAATCGCTTTGGAGGCAGCTTATTACCTAGGATGAAATGCTTTCAACTCATCACCTTGAATATTCGAAATCTCGACTACGCTTTCCGTTTATTTTCGGTTTCTAGAGAGTCGTGGATTTGTTTTTCAATGGCTTCTTTAGAAGCTTAGCGATGTTTATGCCGACGATCTTTTCCCACATAAAAGCTTAGATGCTTAAACATTCACGTTGTTCGGATTATATGTTGCTAATATCTTCAGCGCATCTTGAAGTGAATTCTGCGTCGGGTAATCCAAATTTTGGACCAAGGCGAGACACAAGCGCTGCATGACCACAAATCTAATTCACCTTTGAGGCCTCGTTTAATTAAAAATCATAAATATTCGATCTGTGTGTTGTGTTTACAAAAGCCAAAGCTATATGATTTGGTCACGGTGTATTTACGTAGTTTCATTTGTGGTTGAGCGAATTTCGCCTCTTATCTTGTTCTTTTTCGTAATTCACCTATTGTCTCTACTTGACATTCTATATTGATGAATATTGTTTCTCCTCTTTGTCTCTAATGGCTCATTTATTTATTAACTATCAAATTAATAATGAGAGCTTATCGTCTAATAATTCCTCTGGATTGTTTGCTTGCAATCTCTCCGATACTCATAGAAAAATTCCAATGGCTTAAAGTATTTTCTCTGTTGAATTCTACATTATTTGCTACGACATTATTACATCTCAAACAACTTCGTCGTAGCCATGCGAGATTGATAGGTGAAACCCATCGTTACTTTCAAAAAAAAATTAATGAGAAAAATTAAATGCGAAAGTCGTTGAACTCTTAATTGTGTATTACTGCGAGAATTTTAGCACGTCGTAAGAGAAGTGAATTTCGTTATTGCAATTTGTCGGATACGAATTTTGCAAAAATTTAGCGAATCATCTCAAGAGAAAATATGTTCGCTCAAAGTTATCTATTCATTACACAAGTTGCAAAGATGCAGAGGCAGCTGTAATTTCATCGGTTTCCTTATCGATGCAGCTGACAACCATGCCCACACATGGTTGTTGTGACCGGCTTATCGGAACGCCTAATGGCCAGCCTTCTACCGATGCGTTGGGAAATCAGTCGGGAATTGAACCCAGGTCTCTTCGCCGTATGGGCGAAGGCTCTACCGCTGAGCTACCGATTCCCATCTATTTATTATAGCAGTTGAAATTGAACAATTTTGTCCGTTGTTTGTTTTTTTGGAAAATTAGCATAACGTTTCTGTACGTGTTGTATAATTCACCACATTAATGCCAAGCTCGATTTTAGCAGATTCAATCTAAGCTAGCAGTTGATGGAAGTGGAATGAATAGAATTCGACTTTGCGATTGTCTATAATCTTCCGCTTTGTTAACTTACTGGGTGTCGAAATGTAACCGTCCGTTGTGCTGATAGCATTCATAATTTGATATGTATATTTAGAGTGATCACTAAGAAAGTTCGAAATCGTTGAAAATCATTTTCAGAAGGGTATTCCAAGGAGGGCAGCTTATGGTTTGTGGATTTCTTTTCAGAATCCACGAAAATGATTGAAATATATGGAGTGAATATTTTCCACTATATCTATACGATGAGTGGTATTGTAAGCAAAATTGCCGCACAATCAATAAATAACTTTGAAAGAATTTACTTTTTGAGCATATCGTAAGTGATATGAAAAATGAGCTGAATTGAGGGAATTTTTCAAAAAATAGGAATAAAATAGACAATATTAACATAATCGAACATTTCTAGAGAATTATACTTACCACTGTTGACGAAATAAAAGGATAAACCAGCGTTGACAGAACACTGCAATTTCATATGTTTATTTGAAGGACGAATGGAAAACGATGCAATAATTTCTAGTCATCGGGGATAGATTCTATGAATGGAAAGGCGTTTTTCATTGCACATATTTAGAGAAGCTAATTTAATAAAGGCTAGCAATTGATGAAAGTTGATTGGATAGATCGACAAAAGCAATTGAATATAATCTTATAGGTTGTTAGCTAGATGGGAGACAACTATAGTCGTCCATTTTGTTGATAAACAGCGTTTGCCCCATGCATCTGCATTTGGCATTGCTGCAGAACAGGTCATCCCCACGACTTGGTTTCGTAGGTGGGAGAAGGAGCGTTCCTACCTAGGGGAGGGGAGGGTAGCGGTGTGGGGAAGTTTTGTGCAATTTGTTGCGCACGGCGAATTCCATGCACATTTTTCACCGTGTACAGCGTAGAGGACATTGAAGGCCGCGAAACACCTAGAGATATGCTCATGAATAACCCAAGGGTGACTTTCAATCGTTCCACTCTTTTTTAAGCTACGGGCTAAATGCAGCGCCTTCTAGCAGAGGCGATCATGATAAACTAGCATGTCGCAAGGCATTCTGTCATCAATCATAGGAGAGAAGCGGAACAAAAAATTCGGAAGGAGTGAGGATTAATATCAGGTATAGTTCTGAATGAAGGTAAAGCTTTATTAAACCGTTGAACTTTTTGATGCAATAGGAATAGGAAAAAACGTTAAAGAAAAACTAACCAAACTTGTCCAAATGAAAATTGTCGTCCAAATTGATCGAAAACGTTTCTCGTAAGTCTTCGAGAAAATAGTCGCGATACAACGCTCAATAGCTGAAATTTGCAATTTCCTCTGGAAATTCAATTTTGAACATAGGATGAAAGGATAAGGGGTAGGGGAGGAGGGGGAGGCAACGGGAGGAGGAAGGGAGGAAAGAAAGAAATTCAGCTTTAATGATTGCTTATTACCTCTGCAAACATATATATTTTTTCAAATACCTCCGTTTCAAAGGGAACAATTTCAGAGCTAAATTTCCATTAATTGGAAAGAGCAAAATTTCTAAACATTTCAGAAATTCGAAAAATGTTGGAAGAATAATTAAGTGGAGGAAAAAATGACAAATGAAGTTATTGTTTTCAGCGGAAATCTCTGATGAAATTAGCTTAATGAAACGCTGATTTCGGTTTAAAATATCGTCCCGTTAATTATGAAGATATTATTGAAATATTCATTTATTCACGTTCTGTTTGCGCTTACGAAGAAGAATAAATTTTTTAGCTATGAGTTTTGTATCTGCAAATGAAACGATCCGTTGCCATTCCAACATAAAAGAGGTATCTATTGATGTCAATATCATGTTTTTAATATCGTTTATCATATATTTTAGCTGGTGCTTGTGATATAAAAAATTGCGAATATACCGGATAGCGAAAACAGTTTACTGGATGAATAAAATATTGTCGCAAGTAGGAAGATCGCCGCTGACGCATTTCCGGAACTTTTTGGCTGAATTCAGGTGGAAACAAAAATAGGCGGAAGCTCTGTCTCTTATCGTATCAGCTTATCAAAAACACTACAGATAAGGGAATGATCATTTCTTATAATTCGTGAATGAATGAGCGGAAACTACAGGAAAATCCTGCCTAATTCCTGGCTATCTACTATTGGTTGGAGGAAAATTAAACCGTATATATTCCCCCATGACTCGTGAACAAATAGTAATGTTTGCAAATTTTCGACGAGGTTCATTGTGCAAGAGGAGATTTTGCGGTTATTCAATGGCTACGAATCTTTGCGTGGAAAAACTCTCGAATTGTTAATTGGAGTTGGCGAAGCTAAGATCAACGATTTTATGTGCTCATAAAGCTGATCGCCTTAGTTGCCGAATACGAAAGAGTAGAGGGCAATAGAGGACAGTGCAGAGGGATGCAAAATGCGGAAGCACACTTGAAATCGCGCAGATTTGTTGTAGTTTCGCAAAAGTTTTCAGTGAAAGCTTCACATATGTCTATAGATGCAGCTAAGATAGGTTCACGCAATGGTGTAGATTTTAATGAGCATTTCAAAGTTGAGGATACTCTCACGCTAAACTCTATGAAATTATTTTCCACCTCTATAGATTCTTTTGGAGTTGGAAATGCGAGGCGCAATTGCTTGAACTGCAAAATCAGAGAGATTTATTGCATGAAATATTGACAACCCTTTTGAAAAAATATTTGTTAAGAAAATTCTCGACAAGAGAGCTAATTAGATTGTCAAGATTTTATTGGCTAATACGCAAAATTATAATCTAATTCAAAGTGATATGCAAACTGTCTGGAGTATTACGGCGCCAAGTCCACATATACAAAAAGAATCGAAGTATTGTCAGCATTTTGTATTGATAAAGCAGGTACAGAAAAAGATCCTTCAGTAAATGTTTTCGAGAACATCGCTCAAATATTCATTCAATTTCGCGATCAACGATTTTAGGAAGAAGTTATGATGTGTTGAGTGCGCGTAGACCAGTAAATCTTACGAAAATTTCCCATAAATAAAACTGCAAAACAATAGATCAGTGGGAATTTGTGGCCTAATTTTTGCTCCTTGATGAATTCATTAAGTGCAAATACAAGCATAAATGAAAGTGCGGATATAAATATAAATACGAATATAAATATTGGTGTAAGTAGAAGCATAAATATAAATAAATAAATGAATAAATGAGCAAACGGTATCTGACCAAATACTTGCATCACTTGATTCATTACTCATCATAAAGAGAAGCTAGCAGTCAATTTTTGCCAGTAATTTCTACCTTCATCTATACATTACTGCTAGAAAGCTTCTCGGCGATCTTCGACGAACTAAACAATTACCGAGGTAGAGGAATGCTTCCGTATAAATAAGAATCCCAACATCATGCATATATTTGATGGCTGTTGAATAGGTTGTCCAAAATGTACTTGATGTGAATTCGATAATAATACGAAATGGGACGATAATATAACGAGTAATGATAACGATGCAGTATGCCATGATAATCACATTGAAGAGATCTCTAGAAAATGGTTGAATGAAAAGCATTAAAAATTTGAAAGGCGTATTGCAATTTGCTGAATATGCTACTTAAATATATATATGAAATCTTCCATTTCTCAACTACAAGAAGTTTCACATGGTTATTTCTTGCGGACTGTAAATGGCACATAAGGTGCCTTTAATATGGGCTATTAACTAGTAATGAAAGCTAAAGCCATCATTGCCTTATGCCTTCAAACATTATGGAAACAACATCAACGAACAAATTACATGACCCTTTTTGTTTTCTACCGCTCATTCAAAACCCAGTTCAGAATAACTCTGATGTCCAAAGGGTCAGTAGAAGATTGTGCTGTTTGCAAAGGATGATCATGAAGAGGAGAATACATAACGGAGTGATGGAGTCAAAGGAGCTGAAAAACAACAAAGGTGCGCCGGGATGGGGAGAAATATTTGGCCACTCAAATTGGAAATTGAATTTCTTTTCATCGCAGGATAAATGATTGATGGGTCGGTAGGTGATAAGAGTTAGAGCAGGAAAAGTTTGTGATTAAATCACTTCTATATCTTCTTCCTTCAGGTCACTAAGCGCATAAAATGCTAATGAAATATCAACTGTACAAAACATCGTATTGAAATTTCGGCTGATACGATTGACTCTTTAAGCCGTATTCAGAAGATAGAAAATGAAAAAATGGAAATTTATAAGGCCTGGGCAAATTTCGATTACGCATTCGATGACAATCACAGAAACTTCAGAGATGAGAGATCACAATGAATTCTTTTGCGACGTATAGATAGTCGACTAAGATTGGTGAATTTGCCTTCAAATAATTTTCAAGTTGAATTAGCTGAGATGAAAGCAGCTATCATTTGAACTATTTCTATTTTGCGCAAATAATCAAATAAAATGAATGAATAAAAATGCATTAAGTAAATACCTGAAATTTCTATGAAAACTTTTAGTTTTATTTATCAGATAACCGAGTAACATCAACGAGAATAAACTAAATGTGAGTAATACGATTTCCAATGTGTAAATACCAATACCAATATAAGTTATACTGTCGGATGCCATTAATAATCAATCAGCTGAAATGTAAAGAATGTGTGATAAAAGATAAGATAGATGTTGAACGTCGAAACAGCCTAGAGTTGCATTCGATGAAGCGAATCAACGTTATGGGGAAATGAGGAAAAGCTGATCGAAGCAGAGCAACAATTGACGAGCGCCACAAAAAAAAAGAATCATAATGTGAGTTCACTTTGGTTTCTTAAAGAATCACCGAATGAGCAATGGTACGACCCTCCCTTCCCTCACCGACCCACCAGCTCACCCCCCCTCCCCCCTGCCCACTCCCACCCACCATCCACGCTCTCTGCCCTCTCCATAATCATTTGCCATAGGGACAGGGGGTGGGGGATACTGGATGAGGAGAGATGTTAGCAATAGAATATTGCGTGAGCATAAATGGCATATAATAAATCACGTTGGATACAACGAACGACTTTATCAATCAAGTTGGCCAATTTTAGGAAAAGTACTCTTATAGTTAAGGGAAAATTTCGGCTAAAATATTAAATTTGAGCGTATCGTACGAACACTGAAGTGGCATCATCATGAATTGCATTAAGTTCATCGTCAATAATGCTAATAATCTTCATTTGCTCAATGTCCGAGAGTAGTCAATAGGGAATCGAAAAGCAGTAACGAACAATTCCCATCCATCTATAAGCGCCACAAATGATTTTTAATGATTATCAGCGAAATAAGCAATTAATCGTTAAGTAGAACTGGAACCGATCTGGATGAAACCATAATAGGTATGTGGCAATACAGTCAGATGCTTGATAACAGGTCTGCTCTATAGATTGTGATGACTGTTTCGGCAGTTGTTGAGTGTCGAAAAATCCAGCGTCCGACCTTTCGGTGAACGTTTCCAGTCTCGGCGACAAGATTAGATGGCAGAACGACAATTCAGGAAAACAAAAGCAAGAAAAAAACCGATTGTTTGGTTTTTCCAAATCGTCAGTTAGCGGATTCATTTTGTATCGGAGGCTGGAAATATTTACTAAATCATCGGACGCTGGATCATTCAGCACTCAACAACTGTATGAAGCAACCATTGCAGTGTATACAACAGGCTGGTCATTAAGCACATGATTACATTGATACGAAATGAAACCGAAGAATCATCGAGATGATAAGCTCATAAATTTTCTTAATTCATAGGTCGAGATAAGTAGCGATCTAGTGGCTAATACCACGTTTGCAGCAATGTACTTCTCGATTGCAAATATGCTCATCATTAACCACAGAGAATAGGAATCACCTGTTTCATGATCGAATGATTCGCTCGCGATAACAAAGAAAATGACTTCTCAATGATGCCTTTCAGGTGTACCACAATTTATGCGAAATAAATTTCTTTGTACATATGAGTAGCGAGTTTTCCTTAATTTCTAGGTATCCTCCAAAACATCTTAGATGATACAAACACTCAGCTGCATCATCACAATATTTGCATTGTGGGACTTCTTTAATAAGAGTTGGATACTTCAGTAGAAGATGTTATCTTCAGTATCTGTAGTTCATTGGTTTTTTTTTTGTTCACTTCAATTCGTTCGCCTAAACGCGCAATACTATTTTAGCTATTCTCACTGCACTCAAATACGCCCGGCAATCACTACGCACTTGCCTCATCAATCGTACAGCTAATAATGAAACAGTCTAATGTGTAAATCCAATCTTTGTTTGTTTAATGTCGCTCCGTTTGTCCCACATTTTTCTCAGACTTCATTCGAATCACTTCTCGTGAACAACATCTTGATGCGAATTCTGGAGCCAGTTTCTTTTTGAGCATCGGTCTTAACACCTCAAAAATAACGGAAACCTGAGTTTTGAATTGCGAAGGTTTTGCGTTGTGTCATCTTCTTCATCGTTCACTATTTTCTTCACCAATGTTCATTATAAGTTCCCTTTTCATACCCATCTATATGTCCAAAGTTGGTCGTTTTTCCTTGTGGTGCACTGGAATTCCGGTAGTTGCCTACCTTCTCTCTGCAACTACTGTATTACGGTGTCGCAGCTTGTTGTTATAAATTTAATGTCATTCGCTTCGATGGCTTCGGCGATGTGAGAGTGCTGGTGTTGTAGAACGATAAGAAGATGGCATCAATAGTTGCAGAAAACGCGACACGCGTCATTTCGGGGCGCACATGCATTTTGATGTATCGCAGCTTAAGATGGCAGCTTAGTCACCTTCGTTGTCTCGGAAGCGAAATTGCCGATAAGCTCAAAAAGGAATGCAAAGCCAACGACGTGAGTAAATGGCCACGTCTCATCATTCATCTGGAGTCTATAGCGATATATCAGCAACTCGGTCGTACTTTTAACTGCTAGATTATGAGGAACGCGGGCATAGCTACGAGCGCAGATTTCAGTGACCTGCAACGCCGAGCAGAAATATTTCCGGAGCTACCCATCGAAACGCAGCAGCTCCGGAGCTGCAAGGGCCCACCCACTTTATAATGATGAGTTGTGAGTGATCAATAAGGTACGCCAGAGCAAAGATAGTGCGTCCAACAACATTTGAAGGAGATAGCGATGGTTGCTTCAAAAGGCAACACCTGTTGCGTTTTCCGACCTCTATCTATAGTTGTAGATAAAACGGACAATAGCATAGATATCAAAGCGATCAATCAACCTGAACGACAAGGTAGAAAACCTCGAAATGTATGTGCCTCATTTCAGTAGGTGCTGAGACTATCATCCATCTAAGCAAATATCTATGCTCTGCAGCAAGTTTTAGTTGCAACGAATTACGCTGCGAAACTATATGTTCCCCGGCGTTCTTCTCAAAGCGAACTACTGATCGGTGGTCATAAGTCGAGCAAAACATGGACATGACAATGACGATTTCCAATTTCGAGCGCGCTTGCGGATACGACATCATCCTACCTGAAATGGATTCGCAATTGAACTTCATCGAATGCGGAGCATACGACTATACGGATAAGCAGAAGTATTAATAAAGGCTTGATGTCGACATGCTAACAAGTTTCACCTTAGTGAGGTATTACCTGGGGGACTGATATCAAAATTTTAAAGAAGAAACAATGAGAACTGTTAGAGTAAAATGATTGCTTGTCGTCAATCAATGCCGAATTAACGAGAAGATGAACGAACTGTGAAATGAATTGAAAAGTCAAACGGTTCTTAGCGTTTGCGCTCATATAGTGCTCACCTTTTATTTCATTAGAAAAGATATTTCCCTCAATAATGTCGACTAATTACCTTCAATTAAACAACAAAAATATTATTGTCTCACGTTTGATTTTTGAGATGAGAAGAGAAACGGAACTACATCACCTGGGGAACTGAAATCAAAATAAACCATATCCGTTAGAAAATTTAAATGAAAATTCGACGATGAAGTCATGAGAGATTTAAGTGTATACAAGAATATATCCATAGAAAAATTCGAGCAACTACAATGGGAACCCTCAATTTTAGCCAATGAAAGAAGTGTTTCATTCCTTGAATGGATAGCATGCATCATCAAAGTTGCAGCGAACAAAAAAAAATTTAAGCGTCTAGGAAGGAAGCTGCAATTGTCGACATTTTCGTTTTGTTGCCATCGTTCGTAGAGTTCTTTACCGTATGATGTGGTTCTAGCCAGTAACTTGTCGTGCTGAAAGTGATGCCTAGAGCATTGCGATCTATTGGTCATATCTGCTGTCTGCCGGCTATAATTTATTCACAAATATACATCTTGTATTCTCATGTATATGTCATTTATGGTGTCTGATCCTTGTTTTCATCAATCTCTATGAGATTTTAAATGCATGCTTATATGCAGCATTTATACCTAAGCATGCATTATGTCGCCCAGGTGAGTTATAGTCGTTCCATTGCACATATAGTGTCATACTTTCTTTATTCTAAATAAAGATGTTTATCGCTGAGAAAAGTGAACAGACATTATACTACTACGAGTTTGATGTGATAATTATCTACGATCGTGACAGTGATGTCGATGTTGAGTTGCACCTTGCAGAAAGCGATCGCGCAAATTGAGTCGTTTTTTTTTGTTGAAGTTCAACTACCTGTAATCTCATTGCATATTTATTTATGCTTAAATTATGACATACTTCTATCACTTCAGCTATGCCATAGAATTATAGTTCATCCACATAAGAGATGAGGGAATGAGATGAGTGGTATTCATTGTAAAGGAATATATACAGAGTGTAAGAAATCTGTATGCATGCATTATTATTGCTTCAATGCTATCCGTTATGGCGATTTCCCCAAACAATTATATTACTGTCACTGAAGAGTAGAGAGAGTACATGATAGTAGTCAGAGGAAAAGAAAAGGGCAACGATATTCCGAAAAAACTCAGGGCAGCATACTTCACAAATTAAAAAGAAGGTTCGTCGGATAGATTGCTTTAGCAGTAAAAAGATAGTACGGTTGAGAATATCCGACTAGCACATGAAATCCTGGCACCGAAAAAAACCTTTCGTCGGTGGCTTTTTGCTTGCTATGAAAGAGCAATTTCTGTTCTTAAGTGAACATTGAGAAGAAAGCCGGAAATTCAACACGATCATGATGGTAACTGGAAATGATTAGCAAGAAAATTCCAAGCAGTGTTGCGTTTGATGATTTTGGAAGAGGTAATTTAAGAGCAGTTGGCAAACAATACATGCAATTAGAAAATGAAATTGCTCCATTGAAGTGGAGCCGCTAACAAATGCGCATCAAAGTAATGCTAATAATCTCATGAGAGTGACTCAGATGACGTGTTCCCTATTTGAGTAGAAGCAAGGTTTCTTTGTTTTTCGCCGCTAAGTTTGATGATGTTTGAATGTGGGACGAAATTGAATGGTATATCTAAGTGGGCTTCGAAAATTGTTTAGTAAATGAACATGAAATACTATAAAATAATTGAGAAAAAAACGGAGCGGAAATATTATAAGGAGTTTTCAATAAACAACTATAGGCTACAAATGTTTTCGAAGGTGCCGACGAATACCGAACAGAAGCTCAAATCAATGTAGGTGAAACCAGCACCATCAAAGATAATGCAACAAAGCTAAACAGATACTGAGATCATAAGATAACTAATCTATAAGAAGTTATTGCAGCTCTGAAGAGATTGGTTAAGTTGTTGTTGTAAAAAAAGTGACGTTGTGACATCTGTAGTATCCCACATGGTAGGAGATAGAGGGGTCTTTTCTCGAAACTAGAGCAAGGGGCTCTAAGTGATCGATGACTTGAGGCGAAATCTCCAGGCTCGACAAATGGAGAGGCTAAGCGACTGTTGGATAGTTATGATATTGGTCGGAGGAACTCAAGACGGATCATAATTTAAACGAAGCCATATTCGAGCGCAGTCATGCAGCCATATAAATCTTTAACACAGAGGAGGAAAAGCTGAACTAGCTGAAGTGTGTCAGCGGATGAACACCCCTCTGCCTTCGTCGGGGACATTGCGAAATGCTGAAACCAAAGAACAATTTGTTTGCACTAAAGCAACTAGCATCAGCTTGACAACCACGAAACAGAATGCAGATGAGGAAAACAAATGCATGAATCGCTGCATGAAGAAGTGTACTAACTTCCCAGATGCTCACTAATCTCATGATCTTAAGTGTGACTTGCACGGCTGCAGAAGACAATGACGTTCGTTATGATCGTCTCAGTAAATGCTAGCAAACAGCGGTGGTCAATAAGACGACGAAATAGCGTAGCAAACGGTTAGAGCAGATCGAGAAGACTGTTATGAAATGTGATAGGTCTCGACGGAGAGGAATCAAGTGCTGCATGTGGACTCGTGGGTTTTTTCGGAAGAACCTACTTTACAGGCTCAGAGTTCAACTAAATCTGGTGGTCCTGACGAATGGAAGTGCCATATGAAAATACCGCTATCCATAGATGATGCCAGATGAGGGCACGGAATATTTCCTCAAGACACAGGCAATGATTGGTCGTAAGACAGCGTCCATTAAATTTGGGATATTTTTCAACGTTTCAATGAATTTGAGAATGAAGCCTGATGCTACTGACGTTTTTTATTGATGCAGTCTTATTTTACCGCACCCAATGGGATGGATGATACGTGGAAAAACTTGCACTACTTGCATCCTCGTTCGTATTGCGAAAGCATTTCTGCATGGTCGCTGAGATGAAGATACCAACGGATTTCTCACTGTTTCTTTCTTCTTTTCTCTCTCTCTCTCTCAAATACGTTCATGTCACGGGAAATTCGTTGCACTACATTCATCCATTTGCATTAATCAACGCTTGATCGGTTATAAGCGAGCTCCGACCAGATACCTTGGCTCCGTCCCACCGAGCCATCCAGCCTTGCAGTCTTATATGGAAAAGGGCGAAGAGTAATTCACGTTCCTCGTGGAAGAAACAACGATATATCGAGCCGTCAAACGTGACGAGGTGGAGCAAGAAGGCTGCCGACTGAGCAAACAGTAATTGCTTCTGTTAAAGAGGAGAAAGTAGAGTATCGCGTGTGTTGAGTCGGATTTTATGCTTCGAAGAAACAGGAAGCTAAGCTAATGCCATTCTCTTTCCACTCCTCCAAAACTGCATGAGTCAAAACTATCATCAACGGAGAAAGGGACATGCGACTTATGCAAAATATACACCTCATATGATGGACAAATTAATGAGAAATATATTGGATTTCTGGATGACACGACTGTCCTAAATAACAAAGAACGCTGCGCGTTCACGTTTATAGTTCATAATGGGTGACGCTGTGGTTGCTGCAGGATCACACTAAGAGCGCAATCAACGGGGAACTTTGCATTCGAAACGCGGAACTGACGTAAACAACAATTAGAGGATATTTTGCTAAAGTAACGGCCAAAAAAGATCGTCAATACAATTTAAAAAAGACGCTACAGCAGATGGACTTAGAGAAACCCCAATGGAGATGGTGAAAAAAAAAACGAGGTAGACGAGCTCTTGATGAACAAGACAATAATCGTCAAAGACATGCGAGCGTTGAACCAATTGTGACTAGACAGCGATCATCGCCTGGTTAGAGTAGAATTTATCGCGCGTTTAGAGGAAAATTCAGTTTCGGGAAGGATGATTGAATATGAACGAAAATAGCAACGAAATAGACTATATCCGGTTGAAAACAAAATAGAAGGTTCAAAGGCTAGCTTATCGAATAATGGAGGCGAATTTTCGAACTAATGAGGAGCTCGCTAGTTGAAAACAAAACAGAGTGGAGGAGCCAACGCAAGCCTATGGATCATTAACGATAGAAACACGAGAAATTGGCCACACCATTCACAAGTTCTTTACGAAACACTATAGTGGGCAGAATGATCACACTAATGATGCGATTGTACGAAAAATTTTCCTATGATATTTTACATAAACTTTTGCCTCGAAATTGTGTAATATTTCACTTCTACTACTTTTACAAATATCTGTGGTAGAGTACCTACAGTTTACCTGCGGTTTGAATTTAGTACAATAGTGTGCCAAGTATTTCGGCCCGGAAGTACAGTAGTGATGCTGTACTTTTTGCACCTTGGGTATTTCTTGATGTACATGGATAGTGAAGGATGGGTCATAGTATCAATGAGTAGAACGAGAAAATGCCGTTGGAACAGCGCGATCGCTGGCTGAAAAGATTGGAAAAAAATCGCCGAAACAAGTTCAGGCATAAAATCAGTATTTTCTTCAGGAAGTGAAATAACTGTCGATGTGATGAGGCAGCTGAGAGAGATTGTGCAGACTTGCGCCGCACCCATCAAAACCTTAAAACCTTCTACCATATCTTCTAATTAAATGGACAGCCGCCACCCTTTTCCACTAGTAGAGGACTCGTAATTGGAAAGGCGCAGATATCCTTATGCAAAAAAATGCATGTAACAGGGTAAAGATATGTCGAAGGTCGAAAGCAAAAGCAGTTGAAATATCAATGTCATTTGCACAATAGATAGTACCGGCATGAATCACAACACAATGGATCGTATTGGCATGAAGTGTAGCAGCTGTAAGAACTGAGGAATGCACCGCAGAGCAGAAAGTGAGATTGGAAACAAAGAGGTCGGAGAAACACGAAACGTCTTTACCGCGACAGTATGTATATCAGCCGCTAAGCAAATGCTTTTACCAATCACATCTCTTTTAACACATAGGAGCAAATGAAGTTCTTTCCCCCCTTTCTGCCACATACTTCTTGTGCACAAATTTATTTGCATTTGTGTCGATTTTCATAATTAGTCTATAAGCTAGAAATAGTTGAAATTAAATTCAACTCGGACATTGAATGGAGTCGTCTAGGCGCTGTCTGCGTTATCCTGAATTTCCGCATGGCCTATATTAGTGCGCCGATCTCAGTGCCATATTCAGCTGCCTTCAAAGCACCTGCTAAGCACCAGGTGCAGTGTACGAGTCATGTAGCTCAGCGTCTTTCGAAATCTCATATCCACTTATCCACAGTTATCTTATGCAATGCCTATGTTGAAGAAGTGCACGCTATGTTTGTTCCTCGATCGGTTGTCACCGTATTTGGGAGGCTCATCAATGTTCACGCTGTCCAGTACCTTCAAGATAGGCTTGTTCCGTCTCTGCGCATCACAATCTTCTTGTCACGACTTCCAACCGAAGAATTTCTTCTTACGCAAGCCACCTCTCAGGTGATGGAACGGTGCAGAAATTAATAATTCTCTATGCACCTTGCGCTTCGAATTTCAACAATGCCCGAAGGAATAGAATAGCCTTTATATTTGCTGGAGTATTCTTTTTTATCTCTTTGAACTGCTGCTCCAAAACATAGCAAAAGGACTACTCGAGAAATTAAGAGAACTTCATCACAGCTGGATACGCATGAAAATCCTCGCCAAAGAACGTGTTCAAAGATCTACTGGGTACAGCCGTCATTCTTTACTCCTTTTTTTTCTTCGCTTTCCTGAGCTCCTTTATAGGATTCGTTGTACGACTTCCAAATCGTTGTTGACGGCATGCTTCACTTCACGAACCCTTTCTGATCGCTGAGTGCTTTTATCGCTTCAGTACGTATCGCTTCACACCATACTCTCGCATGTTTTATCGTATTGTCTTAGTTAGCGTGCTTATTTTCTGCCATCACATCTCTGTCGCTTATAGCCTCCCTTGATCATTTCTCAACTTCCGCAACAGATCAGATCGACTTTGATATTTGCCTTGTTTCTGTGCACTTTGAGACTCAGTCACAGTGAATAAGCATAATGCTATGGACAGTACAATGCTGAGAAGAAAAGAATATGCGAAAGAAATATAAAATGAACAAAAATTCCATTAACTGCACTTTCTTTTATTATTCATATCTGTGCAATTGTGAAGGTTGTAATTTTCTAAAAAACCTCAATAAATGCCAATCATAGAAAAAGAATTCATTCGCTCACACTAAAGTGAATAAAGGACAAAATAATTTCCCACGAAGGATGTAGACATACAAATTCAGAACATCAGAAATAAAACTGCTTCTTCAAGAATGATCGGATTCAGAAGAAAAAAAGCCTGAAGTGGTCACTCAATTCTTTTGATCTTGGTAAGCTTCTAGGCAAGGGAATTCAGCCCTCAAATTTTTAAATTGACAGTTCGTCGTGTACAATGGTAATATCACTTTGGGACCGAACGCTGAAACTTGAGGCAGCAAAAGCGCGGTAACACTTTTGCAATTCTTTTCGGATGAAGTACATTTTGAGTACGAGTGCAGTGGAAAAATGGTACAGTGTACTTGCACCTCTTTTCAAAAATTGGCAAAACACTGTTCTGTCACCCTCCCCTCCCCCCCCCTCGAAAATCTGGCTATTCTGTACTGCTTGCGGATTTTATTTCGGTAGAATACTGCACTATACCATGTATTAGTACGAATACAATACAAAGAGTACAACAACGTTTGGTATAGCGGCATCGTTCGTTGCACGAAAAAGCGACAAGTCGTTCTTGAAGAACATTGACTCAGAGATACAAAATGCAACCCAATGTGTGAAAAGTGCGAAAACGGCAGATACCGATGGTCAACCGTCGGAATGCTGAAAGGTGTTCAGCAAAATGGTTGAGCCTCAACAGACCGCTGAACGTTTCTTCCACCTAAAACCAATTGTACCGCCGCAAAGAAAGGTCATCCAAATTCTGCAGAGAACCATCATCCAGTATAACTGTTACTGATAATCTAGAACTGTTCCTCCAATGATCTGCGTGAAATGGTTTGGAAGCGAATCGAACAGAAGGAATCACTCGCAGAGGAAAGTTTCACGCGGGACTCGTCAACAGCGGACGAGATCCACTTGCTTACTAGAGTATTCGAGAAAAGCAGACAGCACTTCCTGTCCGTAGAAGAAGTCTTCGACTCTACCGAACACAATGCGCTCTAGAGACCTATCGGAAGCGACTCACTGCACTCTTTAATAATCCTCATCGTTCGCATAATTCAGCATAAATCTGCACATGCAATTTTCATAGAAGAAAGGCAAATTCCACGAAAGGCCACTAAAGCGTAGGACAGGAAGAATGCATTCACTCGCTGTTGTTCAACGGAAGTTGGCAACATGTGTTCGATGAACTAGATGATCACAAAAAGGGCGTAAACATCTATGGGAAAATCTCTTCGCAGTTGAAGTTCTCAAGTGAGATAATGCTGCTATCTAACAGCTTCAATCAAAGCAAAGAAAGCGATAAGCGAACTTCTGGCAAAAAGTGCAGCCATACGCTTAGGAGTTAAGCAGATCTGAAACGAAACTGAAAGACAACCGAGAGCTGAAGTTGACAATTGCTATAAAAAGGCGGAAGCTTTTAGCCTCTTTGAAAACCATAAATGAACTAACCTCTTTCGGCTGATGTATAAAATCGGCAAGGGCACAGAAGCAGTTGAAGACGAAAAGCTAGAAAGCAATGGAGACTTCTACCGCGAAGATGAAGTTCAAATAATTACCAGACGAAAGCTCACAAGCTCACTCTCAAGAACGTCTCAGGAAACACTTATTAACGTCTCAGATACGTAATAGGAAAATGCGTACGTTACTTATAGCAGCAGCGAGGAGAATGGAAATAATCATAACAGGAAGCAAATTGAGGAGGAGGAAAGTCAATGTATAGCTCCGAGGAGCAACAAGAGTAAAGACTGGGCAACCGAGATGGGCATAAGAAAATTTCGATGGGATTAAACAGAGCTGTACTGGGAATAGCGAAAGGAACGGTGAGGGAAAAGAATTACAGGATGGAAACCATGGATTGCTAAAAGAATCAGAGGCCGTGCTTTAATGAGATGATCTGAACCTCCAAGAAAGCCTGAAGAAACCAACGAGATCAGGCGAACAATGAATTAAGTCAAGTAGAAGTGAAGCTATATGAAGGCGTATTTATTGTTAATGAATGCATTGTTCCATCAGGCGAATCAAACGAAAACTAGCCTGAAGTCGACAATTCATCTAATAATACCTAACTGCTCAGTGACACTTTCGTCATTATTTATCATATGAAGATATAAGCGGCTCCACTTGTGAAAGAACTCAAGAGGAACACGTAGCTTGACAGTATGTCAAAGTCAACGACATATTTCGGCTTCACCGATATATCTCGGAACATAGAGATTAACAAAGAAAGGTTGGATGCGACTAATATGAAACACAGTGAATACATTGCAATTGAAGAGATCGTAGCGCGATTAGCTTGATACGAACGGTCAGTAACGAAAATATGGACTCAGTGTTGAAAGGATGATCTATGAAGGAAAAAACAACGCAAAGACGCTTTAAAGCTTCGATATTTTGCAGCTACTAAAAATATCCGCAACAATGCGAGAGATACTCAACGATGAGGTTTAAAGTCATGGTCTCCAATACGAGGTATTCGTGCTTGTGTTTTCGAAGTTCAAGACATTCCTGGTAGTTGGAGGTGTATATGATGGTTTACTAGTGCACATAAGCACATCAAATCTGAAGTTCATTCGGACCTGATAGCTGTCCGTGCTCCTCACTTTCTAAAAAAAAGCAGCATAGGTGCATTTATGTACTGATGATCCCAAGCCGTACTTCGATAACGACTTGCGGTCAGTAATCAACCGATCGCCTAAGGCATTTTGAGGAAATTAGATAAACGAGTAAAATCGCGCACGCCAACCACCGAAAGGTATGCTGATTTAATCAGAGCAGTTTGAAAGGAAGAACAGCTGTGCTTGCAAATCCTTCTTGCTTTCTGCACGGGGACAGTATTTGAAGACAAGGGTACTATAGAACCAAAGAGAAGTGCTTATTAACATAGCATAGACATAGACAATAACGGTAATAAGACATGTAAGAACGACAAAAAGAGGTTCCCCAACGGTCATGATGAGAAGCCATCTATTGGCAATGGAGCTAGGAACTTACACCATCGGAAAAGGATAGTTGATTATCGCTTGCTTTTTAGTGCTCAGCACTTTTTAGTGGGCCTCAAAGTCCAAAACGCCGTTTATCCTGAATTCATGGCGCATGCGCATATTCAGAAAAACCCAAGCGATGTCCTCCATGTCGCATAAGTAATACAGCCGGAGTTTCACCTATAGGTGCGGTTTGGAGATCGGGCTGTCTCCTTGATGAGGAATGAATGGTTGTTTGTGCATATGCTGTGAATGACGATGCGTGTATGCGAACAGAAGTGAACAGTAGTTCTGATTTCGCTCTTGATGTAATAGCTTGTGCTCATATTTCTCTTCGAATAAGCCAATTTAGAATGTAAATCTCTGATTAGTCGAGCAAGTCCCACTCGAAAAATTTCGTCGCACGCGGGAGGGTGCTTCATTTCTGTTAAACGATAGGCTTAGAAATTACTGCACACAATTGAACTTCTTCATATGAATGCCTAGCGGAATATGAGCAGGATTATTGTTAAAGAGCTTGCTGCAGTAAATCCGAAAGCACGCAAAGAGCCATCGTTGGCTGGGGGGAGGGAGGGGGGGGGGGGCGTTTAGATATGCACCAATAAAAAAATTTCCAGAAAATGGGACGCTTGAAGCACTGCAACGGATCAACAAAAACTCTCGCTCACTGGCCTCATACTTGAAGGCATCCACGAAACTCTCTGAAAGAATCGCAATTTTCAAGGCGAAACGTATACTCCTGTTCCGATATGACTTCCCAATTACTCGTAGTATACTTTGCTCAAGTGCTTGAAGTGAACCACGGGATTGTAATATATGGCCAATTTCAATGAAATAGTCGACTCCCGATGGGTTCCGGAGCCAATATTTGTAGACCTATTATGAGCCGAAAAAATGCACGAATGTTTTTCTCTTAATCAGCAAGATCTGATAATTACCTGCATCAATGCAATTGCACATAAATGCCATCGATGGTCGAATGATGGACTTCAATTTCAATATTGCTATTGAGGGCTCTTTTAATGCTCAAAAAATGCGGCACTCTCCCAGCAAAAAGCACATGAGGCATCCATTTCGACCGAGCGGAATCGGTATGAAGGGGATGAGAACGACGAAGGATGCTTATTTCAACCGATACAGACACCTTTTCTGCAATCCGTCATCAACTATTCCGCGAATTAGTGCGTATTTCTGCAGAAATGGAGAAAAAACAAAACGAAAGCAAACACGCGCAATTGCTGCCACTTCCACGAGACTAGCAGTTTGGTCCACGCTTTTTAGCTTTCACCGCCAAAGCCAACTGAAGTAGTCGTGCCCATCAACTAAAGTTGAACTTGCTTTGCGAGCTTTGTACTTCCACAAATAATATCCAGCTACAAATTTCTCTACCCTAATAGTTGAGATAATGTGTACAAAAACGATTACTCAGTTGCGATTCTATGCTTAAAATAAATTGCTGCAATATTTGCTACAAGAATCTAGCGCATTCGATTATAGATTTCCGTACAATTTGTAGGAACATTTACAATCGAACTATTAGCGCGGAAAATATTTTCCCATAAAGGAGCAATCCCCTGTATCCATATACCTTTTTAGCTAAGAAATGTTAGCTATTTTATTGCAAACTTTACCACGGTCATGAATCTTCTTGACGCAAAAAGCGCATTTTTGGGCGAAAAACCTCAACATTAACGAATCGCAAAGCAATTCACTTTGTCGGCAAGCGATTAAATATGTGCACTAGTTCAATTGTGCTTCTCTTCAATTGCATCGTTGCTTTGCAAAAATAAACGAAAGCTTAGAGTTTCACTGAGTGAACTGTTTTAGAACGGAAGCCATATCGATTGAAGAGGAATTCAAACACTCGACACTGACTCTAATTCGATGCTGACTATTTGCAGCGAATTTCCCAGCTTAATTAGATTTGATGACGAAGAAATTTGACTTCTCTGCTAGCGAGGAAGTATATCTATGCTCATGAATTCAGCACTTCCATAAAATCTTTATGCAGATTCGAAATTTGAAAAACATTAAAAGTGCATCTTAAGAATAAAGAAGATATATGGCGATGAAGAATGACTTCACAAATTCAACATTCGCATAACGTCATCTGCATTAAATGTCATCTGCATTAAAAGATGACAATCAAGAGTTTTGCAGTTGAGGGAAAATTCGTCAAAATATTGCGAGTGTATTTAACGTTCGTGCCTCAAAGCGAATATAGAGAAGAGAAATTGGAAATTCGAGGGCTATTTGAAAGGGAAACAAAAGTTTAGTAGTTCGATAGACAACGCGGCAGATCGAAATTCATGTTCTTTAAATATTTTACAATAAAACCAATGAATGATTTAGTAAAAATAGAAAATAATTTTTTTTCTGCATAATCAAACTGATGAGACCAAAAAAAAAAACTTTCGCAAGGTAGGCAACTGAATAATCGGTATTTGAGAATATTTAACTGGGTGATATGTGCTCTGTCACCAAAATTGTTTCACCCCTATTCAGCTATCCCTACATGAGGCGCTTACTGATAATTCTCTAAGGTCTGAAGATTGAGTTGTTCGCTTTACTTTGATACTTTGAACAGCTGCAATTTCATCGATTTCGTCGTTTCCTCAATCAATGCAGCTAGTATGTTTCTTGCAATAGTTTTCCGATAGCCAGCATGCTAGCGACGTAGGTCTTAGTTGTTCGGAGTTTCCCTCTCCAAGCCTTTCTTCTTCAACGAATTTCCTGCAAAGCAATGAGGGGTTGAGGTTGCTTATTCGGTGAACGGTATTCGCCATGAGACGAAACCATCATTTAGTACTGTGACCACTTTTTAATTTCTCGCATACCATCGCCATCTCCAGCCACATCTTTTTCTTTGCCGTCGTTAGATTGTCTGCAGCTACTTATTCAATATATTCCCAATTACTAGTCAAACTGTTTGTTGCCATATCGTTGTTGCTTAATAGCTGAGTTAAAATGCGAGCATGATTCCAGGGGTATGCTGTAGGAGGATTCGCTCACCGTGCAATGTAGCGAGGCATGTCGTTTGTGATGGAGAAATTTTCATGCCGACGGGGCCCATGGATGTTTTGCGTTCTGAAAAGCCTTGTGAAGCGGAGGATGTTCGGAGAGGAGAGATCTATCTGGGGGGAGGGGGGTGGGAGGGAGAGGGGGGGGGGGAGGCTGTCAAAGATGACTAACGCTTAGAAGTGCTTCATTTTGTTCGTGTTGTTGCGACCGATACTGCACCTGTCAGCTATCATAATTTGAAAGGTTGCCATTTTTCGGTTGAATGCAATTCGTTTAGTGCGCAACAAGTACGGCTCACATCGAAGACGAGCACTGAAGCCGGATGTAGAGGCGTGTTTGCTTCGGCGCATTTAGAAGGTCATAACATTTTAGTGGATCATAGATTGCGCTGCAAATGGAAAAATTGCAAAACGTCTGCACAGTGAACACTATCTATTGCGGATCTATCTGTTCTCCGGTTCTCTTTATCTCGCATGGTCAAAACAACTTTCTTGGGTATTAATGCCGAAGTCTAGCTTTATTATCTGAAAACAAAGATTTAAATAGAAGCGCTACAATGGATGAATGCAGGCTCACTATGAACTATTTTCAAATATTTAGCGTATTGTGTTATTTCTGCGCCACTGTTATATTCAGCTGAATAAACGTTGCAAGGCGCACTTATAAGAACGATCTCACCATTTCTGATCGTACGTGATCATATGGTCCTGAATGTAGGTAGAAATTCTGTTGTTGGACACTTCCGCTGAAGAGATGTGATTAGCTAAGTGGTAAGCTACAAATTTTGTTTTCCAATAACACAGCTAAATTTCGGCGTTCATTGAGCATGTTATTGCTTCTTTGAAATAAAGGCTAAGGTCGTAGCATTACCAATGAAGATCAATTTATGTCAGGATATTCGACTTCATTTATAGAAGTGGAAGCTTTTTTGAATGTCGTCGAGCTATACGACAATCGTTCTTCTTGTTGTTTATTGTAAGAATATTGCCGAGAAATCGGGCAGAGATGATTTGGTATTTTAGCACACTGAAATGATCCACGATATATTATCAAAAGGATTGGAGGGTCAATTTCGATTGTTTAGTTCGATCCCACTTAGGAAATCTCAGCAACGATATCATAGATCATTGAGACGTCACTCGTCTGCAGGTAATTGGGGGGAAGGAGAGATGATTTTTGATCGGTTGTTCATTGAGAACTATCAAATTGAAAAATATGAATGAAATCAACGTTTTTAACTTGCCTTATTCCCTTTATTAGCGATCGAAGTTCATGAATGAAAACTATTCGAAATAAAAAGCAAAACAAATTTTTGTCTGTCACAAAATGTTCAGTGATGATCTAGATGACAACATTCATAAGCAATCGTCCGTATTAGATTCATGTCACTAACCTTTTAGAAATGCCTTCTAAGAGGTGCAGGATTTCGATGAGTTGGAGATCATGCCTCAAGAATCTATAGTGTTCACTTCGAGCTGAGGATCGATTTGGAAGTTCATATGCGAAAGATTTAGAAAGTTTAAGATCGCCGACCGGTTAAATAAATGTCATTATTAGGATTCTTTACAATGATCGCCGACCAGTTAAATAAATGTCATTATTATGATTTTTTTTTTACAAAAGTGCAAAACTGAAAATTTCGACGCACTTACAATCCGAACATTATTATTTGCGATCGACTTATCGTCTCGAGCAGGAAATTCCATCATGGGATTTCTTTATCTTTTTTTTTTCAGACGAGGAACTTAGGATTCCCGACTCGTCGATCGAGCATTCAAAGATCGTTGAAAACTAGGCTTGTGAATCATCATGCTTCTCTCTCGATTTCATATCTCCGACCATCTGAGTCGAAAGGCACATTCGATCGCGGACGTTCAAGCTGTCTGCTCGATTCGAAGGGAATGCCTCAGCAATCATGATTGACTTCGATCGATTAGTCAACGAAAAGAAAACATAAACTTGTCAGAAAATGTAACTTTCAGTTTATATTCATAGTTATCAATGAATTTCTTCTTCGCTTTAAGCAATTCGCCTCTCAATATGCGTTGTGCGAGAACTTCTACCTAAACGCATGAACTCGATCTCATAAGAAAGTACAGCTCAGTTACCAATGACAGTTATCGAAATCCCTTCATTATCATATTGTGTGGCTTCATCCATTTTAACTCTAACATCTTATCCGTGTTATCAACACTTCGTTGCCGATATATTTCCCACTCTTGCCGAATTATTCTGACACAGTTCACTTCAATCTTTTTTTACATTATAAGCATCCGAAAGTGATGGCTTAGCGCCTGGTCGAAAGATACTTCTTCTGGCGAATATTTCGCAAGATTCAAGCCCGATTTTCTTACTGATTTATCGCAAAAATTTCTCCCAATAACGCCAACAACGAATCCATGATTTACTTCCTCCGCGAAAAAAAAAGAAAGACGATAATTGGCGTCGTTTTTCGATGATCCTCTCTAGTGCGTTTTAACATTGGTATAAATTCCTAAAAATTGAGCTAAAGAAAGTGAACCACTGATGGAAATATGGATTCATTCTAACTGTAATTTGAGCAGGTAACGCATCAACTACCTGAGTATATACTCTTCGCTAGTCAGAAAGATTCTCATCATTTCAATAACACCGATCTTACCTATTGAGTGATCGCAATCATTCGCGACGTATTCACCAATATATTTTCTTGGTCATTTTTATAGAACTTCTTTCTCCTTTGTATTTTTCTCAAATTGCATTGAAAACTACCGATTGAATCATTGATTTTTATTGTTGTTTTTTTCTTTTCTTTTCTACTCAACGAATTTCATCTCATATTTTTTTCGAACATTGATAACGCACACATCGTATTTATCTAATGTATACATCTATTTGATTAGATTTCGTTGAAAATATTTAGCATTAAAAAAAAGAAATGAGAAGAAAATAATTGGAGAGAAGTAAAATTTAAGAAAAAAAAAGACTCTAACTAAAATGAGCGTTCGAACGTACAAACAATGAGGCATTATGCAAATATAACTTACAAATATCACAAATGTACAAAGAAGCATTATTGTGAGCGCAAAAATTTTTCCGCATTTTTCTTTTTCTCTATTCATTGATTTCAGCAGAAGGCGAGTGAAAAAATGAAAAGAATTTAGTTGTCATTCGTGGTGGGTGGTCCAATCAGTATTTTTCGATTATTTCAAAAAAAAAATATTTTCTTTTGCATTCATTCGAATTTTGTTTGTTTTTTTTTTGTTTTCTTTTCTGCAGCAGTAGCTGCAACAGTAACATTAAAAGATCTCGATCATTTAAGGCTAAATAATTTTTATAAGGCAAAACAATTTCAAAAATATAAGGCTATAGCAAAAAACTTAATTTTAGAAAGTGTATTTAAAGCAGTAGTGAGTTTTCAGCAAGGCGATGATGCTAAGAAACAACACCACATGCAAATCGAAAAATCGATACAAAATTTCTTCCGTATTTACAATCATATCCGAGATGATCGCCGAATAAAACTCTGCCACATAGAGTCTTCTCTCGCTCCAATGCGGAAATATTTAAAGATCAATATTTTCTAGAAATATGGATAGCGTTTTTCGAGACGATGCTAGGCCCTACTCACATTCGGCAATACTCTTTTATTCCTTAGTCCATGTGGAAAATGTAGATTGAGATTTCTATATGGGCAGTGTTTTATCTCGTCAAAAATCACATCGACCATATGATTGCGACATTCGCGTTTTTGCTAGGCGTACCACGAGAGTATATCTCTTCATTGAAGCAAATCGCTATTCTAAGCTTGAAGTAGTTGACTGATCAAAATAAACCGAATTATCGATGTTCATTATTTTAATTACTTCAGTTTTAGATGATTTTAACGATGCAAATGTTTATCGTTGAATTTCTTTTCGTGGATTTTGTGGACTTTGTGGATTTTTCAGCAAGCATGCCACAACTAGCAAATCAATAGCCAGAGTAGGCTATAGTAGCTTATCGATATGAAATAAATATTGAGGAGAATGCTGGAATTTGTAATATTATTTATTGCGCTAGCAAAAATTAGAAAAAAAATAACAAAAAAAGGAGAAGAAATAAATGCAATCGAAATAATAATAATAATAATAAATATACATATAAAATTCCTTTTTCTCGACAATAAACAACGAGGTATGATTTGAGAAGTATAACA
>JAARMF010002108.1:17588-31061 GCA_022844705.1 Toxascaris leonina
TTAGAATGGATTTATAAATTATGCAGTAAGACCACCTCAAACATTCAATAAAGATAGACCCTACATCTGATTCGATGCACCGAAACAAGAGACAAGCTGCGGGACAAGGAGCAACCCCAACATCAAAACATTCGTGATAAGACCCACGACTACTTGCTGCCACCCATGTACCAATAATCTGCCACCGCACAATGAAAGCACTCATAGTTTCAAGGGTTTCCCGCAATACCACACCTAGTTCTGAGGAATATGGAAACTTGGTGAAACCATTGTAAAGCCCGTTGTTACGACGAACTTAAAAATAAAACAACACAATCAACGACTAACAAAGCCAACAGCACGAAAAGTCTCAACGACTTCTGAAAATCAACACCCTTACCATCTCATAGCAGTAGAAATTTGCTTGAAAACATCTCTAAGCAAAAACACAGATATCGCAAAATCTCCAACAAAAAGCCGACACCATATGACACCCAAAGAAAGCATAAAATTCATCAAAAAAATTGTGCATCAATTTTACTAACATCTCTCCAGATTCGTAGAATGCAATCAACTCGGAACGTCGCTGAAGCCTTAAACGAGACTGCAATGAGCACCTTTTAGAATGCCACCAGAATGCACTCACCCACATAATGCAAACACATTGATGCATCCATAAGACAATTCAATATGAACGCAACAATCACAACACAGAATAATTAACGAGGATATAATATAAACAGAGGTCACTACTGCGCTTTCTTCGCTTTCCTCGTTTCGGACTTCCGCTTCGCAATAGCTGCACCAGGCGCCTTTCTTTCTCTTTTCTTCAAATTATCCATATTCGACTTCAGCACAGCGGCATAGGCCAATTGAAACTTGTTCACTTCCTTTGCATGTACCTGCAACGAACCTTTATTCACCATTACAATTAACAATATTAGCCAATATATCCCGCATTCCTCAACCGTATATATTACAAATAAGCCAAGGATGAGAGATTCGTAACTGCTGAAACATGAATGCTTCCAATTAAGAGTGAGAAAACCGAATACAGCACTTATGGGAAAATGTCTGCAAAATGAAATACGAATCTGATTATGCGAGGCGATGGGACACAAAATTCGGCAGATGCAGTGTTGCAAACCCAACCACTATACGTGTGATCTGCAATATTTCCATCGCTTCATTTAATAGCTTATTATAACTCTTACAATGAGTGTCCCGATTATGCAGTGGCCAGTGGCGCTATTGGCAGAAGAGTCAACCTGCGCCGAAAGGATGAAATTCGGATACGACTCTGTACTGCCGCAGTGGATAGGACAAATCGCAGCTAGGAAAATGGAAAACTTCTGCACTGTTGCCGTCAGCATGAGGCATTTTTTCAGCCGACAGTATAAAAATGAAGTGGGCATTAGTGTTAATGACTACTGTCATTATTATTATTGTAGTTATCACCACCACTAATGTCATTATTACAGCCACAACTGTGGTCCTAAGGTCACCTAAAGTCAATTAGGTCGACTCAATTCCTCCTCACGTGTTTATACGTTCATTTTTGCACAATTTCGACTACATTTGGTGAGCCTGTCGGTCTCATTCCTATACTTCATCGAAATAACCTAGTCCAAAATAATCTCACTCTTGCTAGAAGTTCTTTTGTCCACTCAAAAGTACGATGTGGTCACAAACAAACATCAGAAAAAGCATACGTGTCAGTTCAGCATCTTAAGCAGTATAAAAAGCATGGCACGTTATAGAGAATAAACTTAGCAATCAACGTTCCCAGCATCTAATGGGTCCACCTCTACTGTTTTGTGCACTGTCGCAAGCTGCTCATGCCGCGTTCTTCCAGGCTTTTCACTTACACCGATCAAATATGATTAGTGACCCTCTTCCTCCCACCATACACTTTCGGAAAACAAAATTCGTATATGTTAAACGAAATCGTTCATTAAGAAATGAAACCGCTCCAAGAAGACATAAATGGAATAAAGTATATCTGCAGAAAGGAGAGGTTCCACCTCTCTTCCTCCGACAGATATACATCTTGTGAGCACACATGTAGGATAAAGCATATCCTCGGTCGGAGAAAGGGCAGATTCCCCCCTTGCACAAATATACCTGCTGTAGATACACATCAAATAAAGTATATTGCTCAGATGAGAGGCAAATTTCGAACGGTCGTTGCAGCGACTGACATTTTATATGGGAATATCAGAAAGAAAAGAACATACCACTGTACNATCGTTGCAGCGACTGGTGACAACCCTACATTTTATATGGGAATATTAGAAAGAAAAGAACATACCACTGTACTAATCTTTTTGTCGCCTAGTTTTGCTCTGAACAGGCATAAATCCTCTCCCTTAGGTGAATGCAATGCCGATGTCGCCTTAGGATGCGGTTTTGTGCGACCATCATCTTCAAATAAAAACTCATTCAACAACACCTCAACACTGCACGTAATAACATCAGTAAAAAGATATCATGCTTATGAAACTGACAGGATGTCCAGATTAAACCGTCGCGAAAATTCTAAGGTTGTGAAAGAATCTGAGGCGGCTGAGGTGAACCTTTCTGGCTCAGTTTGAAAACTGCTTTTCTGCAGAGATTTGTTCAGATTTTCGCACTTTTTGAAGGCCAGAAATATGTGTTGGGATGTGAAAATTTTCTTGGCACTCTCTGTCTTCCGCCCGTTTGCCGAAAGCCTTTAGATACCTTCCCCAAACCCGGTCTTTTCTTGTCCTTGATTATCACCACCTCCGTGTGCAAGAGTCGAGTCTTATAACATTATGGTTCTCTGAAGTGGCCACTTCAACATAGTCTTGCAAACAAGTCATGCAAATTTATGTCTCCACATTTCAGCGCAAAACAGGGAAAAATAGGGTACTGGCATCGAGAGGGGATTGAACCCTCTCCCATCACATATAGATAGTTACTGGTATATATTACAGGGCCTAATATGGAATCAACATGTCGTTTTAAGAATGCCATTAGATAGGGATGTTGCCAGAACATTTTTCGAGCGGTCAAAAATCTATTGGGACGGCAGCATTGCATTATTTTATTCATCCCCTTCTGCATACCGTCTAAAATTTCCCAGCAGTGGCGATCGCGGCCCCCTCTCCCCCTTTTCTGGCCAAACCCCTGCCGAAAACAGCGAGTTGAAGCTAAGTCATGAACTCGTTGTGCTTCACCCGTTCATATTTGAAGAAAATCGAGCAAATATAATCGAATACTTACAGTGCTTGAGAGTAATCGTAACCGAATGAGGTCCTCCGAGACGTGCCTTCTGAAACATCTTTGCTAGTTCCACCAGAAAATGCTCGTTCTCTAGTAGTGTCATTGCACACACTGCAAGTTTACATATAAACCACTGATATAGGGTGATCAAAGCAATCACATATGTAGAATAAATAGATGCACGACACATTAAGGTCAACACAAAATTTGAGAGCTTTAATGTACGAACACACCAGAGGCAATCTTATCGAAACATATGAAAATTGACTCGCAGCGAAACGAGTCGATCGGTGCTGAAATTTGTGAAATTCCAGCTATAAAATTTCAGTATTCGTCGAAATTGCAGCCTCGATATTTCAATGAGTTGAGATACTTCGATTCCAACGTCTGAGGCTAGCTCGATATATAAAGACGATTTCACCTGTCCGAATGCTTTATCCCAACGAGTGCCTCGCTCATTGCCCGAAGATATGAATGGCGCATTTTGCAAATTTTGAACGCAATTTTCAGACATTTGAATCGTTTTGTTTAGTAGATTAAATTTAAACGCAGGAAGTTAAGTTAAAAATGTTCGGCGATTATAAAGGTGAAAACTGCCTTCGAGGGTCCCTGCTGCTAAGGTTTAGAGATGGTGTGCCACTTCTCGAACTGTGGTCTTCTTTTCAAGAAAGAAGAGAGGATGAATGAACGTGATGCGATTCTTCAAAAATGAGATTTTAACGCCTTCAGACACGAAAGACCGAGTAGATTTAGTGGTAACACAAAAACTTGCTGGATTCTACTCCCATTAGCTCAATCTTGCAACACTGTCAACTCATTACACTTCGATTACAGAAGACAGAAATGAAGAAAGTAAGATAACACTGGCAAACCGAGGCATCTGCTTTTGCAACCATACAGAAAATTGTGCGGCGAGTACATACTTTTTAGTATATTTTGATGTGCATGGCAGTAGTCCCACGCTAATCCCAAAAAGTGAAACACAGCTATACCGAATGCACCTTGACCCCGCCCTAAAGAATCAATCAAAGCCTAACACTGCCCCAAAATGAAGTGCAATCGCAACACATGAACCCTCATGATGCCGTATTTTACTTGTCTTTCGAGCTACATCCACGTTGCGTTGCAGCCGCGTTTTACTCCTCAGCGCGGAATATCTTAAATGATAGTGAATGCGTCGAGTATGAATGAGTGAATTTTTGAAAACGATTTGGTTGTGTTGGTTGTAGGAGGGCGAGTTGTACCTTTACTTCGCATCTGTTCATGCTGATTATTCAATTAAACACGGGTTTAGGCATATTCACTTTGCTGCATTGTCTTAACTCGACTTTTGTTTCTCTCAGTGAATCAACAATTCACTAGTACCTAACTAAAACCTATCATCTTCTGAGCCACATAAGTCCTCAGAGGGCATTTATAAAACGAGCAAGACGTTGCTGTCTCACTGATGACGTTGAAGGGAAATGGGCGAAGGGGGCGAGGGGTTTGTGGCGAGGTCAATTAACTGATAATGCCTCCCACGAGTGATGAGTAGACCTGACGCTTCTGCAAGTTTCTATCTGTACAAAAGGGCATCGTGGTAACGCTGAATCTATGTGTATGTGTTTGTTAGTTTCCGTCGCCCCTCTCCCCCCCCCCCCCCCNCGGTAGTTTCGGTGGGACGTCGAGTGAAGCTAAAGTTATGAACTTCGGTAGATGAACAGTGTGTACTATGCGACGATCCTTTGTGTCACATTTCACGCTGGAACATCAACTTTGTAAAGAAGCATATACATTTATGAATGTGATGAACAATTTTCATGCTCGGTCTTTTTAATTTTCAACAGTTCGATCTTTTGTTTTGCACTGATTCGCTATTCATTTGGTTCTATGGACAGCGAAATTCTTCACAGTAGGAACCTTTCACTTTGTTTATGTAACTTCCCTATAACATTATGTTTAGGTAATTGGAGTGCAGAAGCGTCCCACTTGCATTGCCCTTTATTACGTTTTCGAAGTGTTGAATATGTATCACCTGGCCAGATGTCGAATTTGTCATGAGTGCACAGATTTCAGGTGAGGTTGATGTCGGTGTTGAAGTTACCTTTGGGCTCGAAAAGAGCGATTCAATTGCTGAACGATTTGGACAGACGAAAGTTCTCGCAGCTCGCTTATCGCATATTTGACGCGATGCCCATCGATGATGCGCAGTCGTTGTTTACCGACGATGAACGCAGAAGGCTTGTCAATGCGTTCGCATTGCAAAACTCAACCGAGCTTAATCAAGTGGTCAGTTATGCGTTGAAAGGGTTATCTTCTTGTCGCATCTCTTTAAGAGAGTATTTGTGCAATCTTGCTCTTAAGACTTGCTATAGAATAGAAGATCCTCGTTTTAAAGTTGATGAGTGCTCCCTCGAACTCCATTTAAGGCGATAGAATGCAGATCCTCTCTTTCAACGAAATATACGACAAATCCCCTCACATTATCAGAAAAACACCTCGAGGCTAAATAATTTCATCGCTGCATTCGGGCATACGTCTAGGTGTGCACTGAGGTAGACACCATTGCCATTGGCGAGCATTGCAGTAATACAAGTTGCCATAGTTTCTACCGAAGACAGAAAACAGGTGGGGAATAACATCGGATAAGGGTGGTTGGACCTGAAGAATGCCGCCATATTTCAGTGAAGCCTACCAATTGCCTTGTACCCCCTCCCCGTCCTAAAAAGAATCCAAAAAGAATTCAGTAATCCGGTCACTCAAAAAAATCGACCTGCGTAAAATGCGTACGAAAGTTCCTATAATAGATTCAGTTTCGAAGTGGATGCATCAACACGGAATTTGCTTTAAAACTTTGTGCTGTATTGTGCATTGTGTGAAACAAATTTCGTAAAGAGGCATTGTTCTGTTGGTTGAAACGACTGGATAGACACGCACAGACGCAACATCGGATATGCCCTCTGCGAAGTGCACAGAAACGACAGACACCTACAGCAGACTCGCCTTCATATTTATCAACAACTCATTCAGCATTTGATGGGAATTTTGGGAGTGTTTCATTTGCCACAAATGTCATTGTCTTTATTTTTAGCTCCGGAGCCGAAATGGTCTGATTCTTTTGCTTACAGGCCTGAATTGTGCTCAGATGCCTCTTACAAAATGCACAACTTTCAATCATCTCTGCAAACGCTTCATAGAAAAAATGTATTTACTGCTTGCTTTAATCTTTTAAATAGCAGTTGGTTTTTTGTGATAGAGAGTTATGTATTGCAAGAGAACATGTATTGCAAATTGCATATGGTGAGATTGCAGTTGCAAATTGCAAAGGTGGACAGGTATACAAACTGCAATATGTATTACAAGTGCATTGCAAATTGCAATAAAATATCATGAGAATATCTTCCAGATATCGCTGTGTATCCAATTGTGGCGAGAAATTGCTTATCACCAACTGAAATTGGAGCCGTTGGTCGCAAATTTAGAGCAGGTGATCATCCTTCCTTTGCTGTTGCCTCGGAAATTACTTCCTTATTCCAGCTCATCACTCTAATGCAGTGAGCAAAATAGTCTACTTAGGACTCGAATGGATCCCTCATTGCGTGACGGTCGAATATATGTAGGGTGCGATTCTTTTATTCCAAAATAATCTCTATATGTTCTCGATTGGACCGATTGCTGCTGCATGCATCTTTGAAGTACTAACTTACTTTTTAAGTGATAAATAATGTTTTCAGTTTGGATTTGCCAGCGATCTCATCGATACGATAGTACGAGTGTGGTCGGAGGGTGGCATAGCCGTTAGTGATCGTTTGCGAAGCATATCGTATTCGGGTCGACCTCAACTAGTGGATGTTAATTGGACCTTACGAATGGATGTTGCCAGGTAGAAATCGTGCAATAATAGAGTGTTATCTTTATGCATTGCTAAGACAAGTTGCTAGGGACAGGGGTGGCAACGAACTGATGACGAGTGTTGGCCTGAAGATATTAGCGCTGTAGTTTTCTGGTGTTCGTCTTTTGCGACTATTGGCATATTGTAGAGTTCTGCCTGTTCGACCAGCCGAACATTCAAAAGTTTTTTCTTAGTCACTGTAATCAGCGGATCTTTCAGCGTTAGATTTTGAATGCGAAACAGTTGGTTTTGGTTTTGTTTGTTCGATCGGATGGATATCATGGAGAAATTTTCCGTGCTGCCTGGAAGTTACGACCGCCGTGTGTGGGCGGTGTGTCGTAAGGTGTGTCATGTGATTTTGTAACGTAGCAGGCAGTGAAATGACTTACGAAGTGGAATTATTGATGAATTGTGGGATGGAGTTTAAGGTGCACACGATGGGCCGTTTTACTGGGAGAAATGTGAAATATGGGGGGGGGGGGGGGGGGNAATGTAACGCGGCAAAAAGTAGGTTCTGGAGATTAGTGCATGGTGGTTAATGGTGGATTACAGTGACTGCGCGTGAGTTGGTGAACAGTGGGGTGTGAAGTGCCTACTAACGGGTAGCGAGGTGAATTGAGGACTGGTTAATGGTGGCTTGTGGGAATGAGGTTAAACATGTGTAGTGAATACGGGAATGAATATGACCAGCGAATTGTAGGGTAGTAGGCAGTGAAATGAAGAGTTTGAGAAGTTGAGTGGTGGATTATTAAATGAACTGTGAGTTGGTAAATGACTGCTTGAGGTATATGTTGGGTTACAAGATTGAGCATGGGCGTGCTTGGTCATTTATACTTGGTTTAGCTGAACCCCGGTTACTTCACCTTCCATCCTCGGAGAGTGCTCTGTTTAGGAAATTTTGCAAAGCAGTAACTGAACTAATGAATATGCCTATTGCTTCTCATAGTGGCAGATAGCACTGTTTGTTTATCTCTTAGAATAATGTTTGTTCTGATGAATAAAGGAGAATGCACATTATGCACTTTGGCATGAAGAAAGAACGTTAGATTAAATATAGGATGCCAACATATTGTATAGTATTGTGCCACAGTGCAGAACAGTGTATCGGAGACCTAAGTGTATAGTAAGGTGGAGCACGATGTAGGGANNNATAGTAAGGTGGAGCACGATGTAGGGAAAGGGATATATGTGATGTTCAGAGAAGGAATATCTGTTCGTGCTGCGAGAGGCGATTGCATGTTATTCAAATGACGTTCTACCCAAAAATTGGATGTATCTGGATGCTGTTTTGCTTGTTCAAGCCTCATGTCTTCTCTTCAAACCTTCCAACACCGCTGCGGGATTGCTTGAGCTCATTCGTATTTCCTGGCCTTAATTGCTTTTTCCTTTGTGCTTCTTTGCTCGTACAAGTTTATAGGCCGTAATCTTAACCGCGTCTCCTTCTTGGAAGGGATAAGAAAAAACCTCCTTCCGAAGAACAGATAAAAATTTTATACTTGAAAAACTGCGACATCAAAAATAANCTTTTGCTTGTTGAAGCCGCATGTCTTCTCTTCAAACTTTCCAGCACCGCTGCATGACTGCTTGAGCCAATTCGTATAAAAAATTTGTATTTGAAAAACTGCGACATCAAAAAAAAGAAACACGGAAATCTCCGGTTAAGCAAAAACTTCAGGACTGCGTCCTCACGCTACGTATGGAATGACGGAGGTAGGGACGAATTTCATTCATAACTGTAACTTTCCAGTCGCCAACCCTCCGAGCTCTCTCTTCCTCGCATCCTTTACCCGATGGTCCTACTTTGAGCAATATTCGAAGAGCGANGTTTTGCTTGTTCAAGCCTCATGTCTTCTCTTCAAACCTTCCAACACCGCTGCGGGATTGCTTGAGCTCATTCGTATTTCCTGGCCTTAATTGCTTTTTCCTTTGTGCTTCTTTGCTCGTACAAGTTTATAGGCCGTAATCTTAACCGCGTCTCCTTCTTGGAAGGGATAAGAAAAAACCTCCTTCCGAAGAACAGATAAAAATTTTATACTTGAAAAACTGCGACATCAAAAATAAGAAACACGGAAATCTCTGGTTAAACAAGAACTTCAGGATTACATCCTCACGCTACGTATGGAATGACGAAGGTAGGGATCGAATTTCATTCATAACTGTAATGTACCAGTCGCCAACCCTCCGAGCTGTCGTCTTCCCCTTCCTTACCCGAAGGTCATACTTTGAGCAATATTCGAAGAGCGAAGGTTTTCTCTTTCCTTTTTTCTAAGTAAAAGATCGTGGCATGAAAGGTGACGTGTTTTTTGCTGCAAAATAAATGCCTGATGATGATTTTGGCTGATGAGAGGATTTCTCTTGGCATATTGCCATCGCCAATTTCAGCAGCACATACATGCACTGTGTGTATTTGCATATATACATGTAAGCATAAAGATGTATATTTCAGCCGAGACTGTGNAGTTCCTCTTGACATATTGCCACCGCCAATTTCAGCAACACATACATGCACATGTATATATTTGCATATATACATGTAAGCACAGAGATGTATATTTCAGCCGAGACTGTGCGAAGATGCGTCAACCAAAAGCGATTCTGGAACTTGTTACCGACCAAGGTTCAAAGCCAGTTGAAATGTCGCGCGAGGAACTTATGCACCTTTTCAGCACTCTTCAGGATGTGCAAAAACAGATCGACACTCTGCTGTAGTGAAATTCTATGATGAACGGTAAATTACTGTACATGTTATTTGTTACTCCCTTGTTGCGTNGTATTATGTGTTACTCCCTTGTTGCGTCGTTGTTGATGTTCTTCGTTACTTAATTTCTTCTAGTCTAAAGTGTATGTTCAAGAAACTATGATGCAAACCATAAGGGAAGTGTGAGTCTGAATTTTAGTAATGACCATTTTTATTGCTCCTTTACATGAGTTTCTTTCTATCTCGTTTATGTTGGCAATATATTTCGAGAAAATTTGTTACCCCAAGGGCATTATATTAATTCAAGACTGCATCCTTTTTCCATTTTTGCAGTTGTTTTGAATCAAATGAGAACGCAATAATTGTATCTCTTGACTGTCACTGATGCAGTTTTGCTTTGGTTGAAAGGTGCGAGGAAGATTACGGATGGATACGATGGATTCGGAAAACAGTTGATATATTTCCGGTATTCAGGCAGTTTTCCTTATCATTTTGCTGTCTCCTCTACTTCACATACCGTCCTTACCCGACTTCTTCGAAGTATGTGCGATATATATATATATATATATATATATATATATATATATATGGTTCTACATTCCTTATGTACATTCTATATAAGTGAAAAACGCGTTGTCGATCTGTCTTATTGGAGTTATACGAGGTTACTGTTGGAAAACAATAAAGAAGTGTCAGCAAGCAATGATTGAAAATTACGACAATTCACGAATATAACTGGTGGAGAGCAACTAACTGATACAGGACAACACTGTTGGCTGCTCAACGACAAGTTCATTTGCAGGTTGATGCATCCGAGTGTTTTGTATGTTTCACGGGTGCGTCTTCTTTGTAGTCGGTCGGCAAGTCACCTTTAAATCCATCAGAAAAGATTTGCGCACTTCCATTTTAAATTCTAAACTCCGTGGGCGTCTATATACATTTGCATGTAGCTGTTTTTGTGTGCAATCTGCAAATCACAAATCAGAGCAACTGAGGCAAGTTAATGAGCTTGAGGTGCATCGCGGATTGGTGCAGTGTACCGAGCTTCATTCTGACAGGTTTTTTTTTTTTTGTGGATTACAAACATTTAGATGTTTTGCTGAAGTTATAGGTCCAAGTTTGCTCACCCAATATTAGCGATATTCGCAGCGATAGTAATAAGAGTAATGGTAACAATTTTGCTTGTTTTCTCGAGATTTTCTCGAGATCAGCAAGATGCTTGTTACCCTGCCGTACGCCACAGGTATTCGACGAATTTATTAAGCTTTATCCACCACAATAGTACCCAGTAAATACATTTGCATTGCGAATTTTTGGCAAAGCATNNNGTCACGGATGAATGTCGCTTCGTCTGCTTCATATCTTTTCGCAAATTTATGTACGCAAAAGAATATAGCGAGATCTCATTTGTTCACGTGTATTTATTTTGTGTGGCTCTTCGTCTGTCCGATGATGTCAGCTGCAAACAACTGAGTCTCAGGTTCTTCGCCGTCTCCTTTACCGATGTACCGACTTTGGAATAAGTTTGAAACATTTGGTTTTGACAAAAAAGTTGCATTTATTTTAAATTTTTATAACCTTTATTTACCATCAGCCATATCACAAAGAACAACGACTTTTTCATAGGCGTCTATAGCAACGATTCGATCACTCAAAATGTGACGTTGTTTTTTGCACATTTCGTCATTTGTCGCCAATTGTTCAAATGTACAGAATGCAAAAGAACATATTGTATCAGCACTTACGACATGCTGCTGTTATTTTGTTTGAACAGTGATATGTGGGATAACTGATCAGTGGTGCCGATCACAACTATCACATTTCATCGTTCTTATTTCTGCAATTCCTGAACGGAAACTACCGAAATACGCAAATATACACCCAAAGACACAGCTCCATCTGGTTAATGTAAATTTGAGAGGCGTATAAAAGATAGGCTGTCGAACCGTCAATGCACTGCATCTGAGAAGGGGCGTCGCGGTCGGTCGTAGAGGCGAGGATCTTGAAGTATGTGTCGATTGCCGAATTTTCATGCGTTGATAAGTAGATGGCTTGGACTAGGTGCTGGAGCTAAGGAAGCCATCGTGAAAGTATTTTGCTGTTTCTTCAGTCGAGCTAATTTAGTCAACTCAGTGCTGACTTATCATTCCCTGCAGTGGGTCACATGCAAAAGGTAGTTATTATATGGATTTGAATGTGACGCCTGGGTAGGTAACGTAGGTAATGTTGGTAGTAGGTAGCAAAGATGAAAATCTATGTGTGCATAGACAATATGAGTTATTTCTATCAATTTCGGTAATCCTTTGATTCAACGGAATATCGATTCGTTTATCATCGAATTCTGAAACAATTGCGCCGATCTAGAGTCCAAAGTCCTTACATGACCTCAGAAGTTCCGGAGATTCGGGTCCTTAGAATTTTTTCAACAGTTGCTGAGATGTAGGAATACACTAAATTATTGTATGGGTCGAGAACGAAGAGGAAATAAGCAACAAAATGAAAGCCTTCTTCCTTTAATAGTCACAATGGAAACGGAAGTGGTGAAGACCTCGACGAGTCCAGTGCAGCATAAAATTTTGGTCGATGAGGAGGAGCTCATTGAAGCGGCTCGGAAAGGACTCATTCGTGCTAAGGAGAGTGATCACTTCAGCACTCTTTTCGAGGATTATGCCAGAAACCACTCAGGTATGGCCCTACACTCTCTTATGGCCAACGAACTCCTTGCTCAAGTTGCACCCTGTGAGGAGGTTTTAGAGTTTACTTTGAGATACTTTCAAGATGAAATACATCCAAAAAACAGATTGGCAAGGAAACACTCGATGTTATTTCTTGAAAGTTGTGTGTGCTAAGTACAAAACCCGTGTTTTGTTGCGTATTTGGTGGTTTCATGATTCGAAACCCAATAGGATGGGGGAGTTTGGGCAAGGGAGGAAATGCTGGCATTACAAAGCCGTCTGGGATGGTTTATGAAAATTTCAGTACCATTGGTGGAGAAGAAAACCGATGGTGGGAATTGTGTGGCCGATGGTTCGAAGGGAAATAATTCACAGGGAATTGACTGGGGTAATGTGCTGGTCGACGAGATCGATTTCCTCGTTGCGCTCAAGCAAGGCCGAATCACTGATGACGACTGCCATGTCGGCTTACTACGCAGAGGTAATTCTTCATTGGTTCACTTAGGTGAATCGACTGAATTCACGCATTATTCTCGAATATGATGCCATAATTGTGATTGCCGTATTTCGCTGAATAGAGCGTCTCTTTCAGATGATAAGATTGGACCTATTCAAGGATTGGGCAAGTCTACCGAGTTGCTATGAGGTTGCATAAGATTTTTTTTTTGATGCTGATATTTTGCAGACGATGCTGTGAATGTCGATATGGGCGGCGATATTGATGAAGCTGTCGTCACACTCAGTAGCGGTCTAGATACGGACGTCGATAAATCCAGCGACAGTCTTCCCGAAGGATCGTTCGGCTCAGTGAATTGAGATCGCCTCATATCCTTGTTATCGAAGTCGTCTACACGAATACTCTCCCGTACTATATCCAAGATACTCCTGTCTGCTTTCTGTTATACTAACACAGAGTCGTCCACAAAAATATCGCTTCTTTGCTTATAGATCACTTTTGTAATGCAAGCAGAAGATGGCTAAACATGCTTATCAGGTAGCACATT
>JAARMF010002109.1:3760-28931 GCA_022844705.1 Toxascaris leonina
AAGGCAGATCGTTGTGCGAATATTTTTGTGCATATAATTTATTGTTGCAATAACAGGTGGAATTTAAAAAAAGTATATGCATTTGGTTATTGGATAATAAATAAAAGATACATTTGAATACCGAAGCTCTATTAATAGGGATGGATCATCGTTAACGAGTGCTTATCTGTATCTTATTTGAGGGGAGTATTTATTGAGGAGCTTTATTGGGTCGTTTATATGGAGTGTTAAATGAGATAGATGTTTAGAGATTAAGATTTATCCTGAAATTTCTGTATTACTGAGCCATTGATGGAGATCAGCGACACTCACTTCTAGGACCGATAAAGTTTTTTGACTTTCTTGCACACCCTTCGTAGTGCCCTGTTTCTTCAGCGTTCGTCAAATAAATTTGCTATTAAAGGCATTTATGGATACGCGTCCGCCACCAATCTCTGACTGTCCTCAAGCACTTATGGATCTGATCGTCAGGTGGGAACGTTTATCTGAAGATGTTATGAAGACAAAAGAGTTACTAAATAAACCTGAGATTATAATTTTGCTTAATTTATTCCGTGTTCTCAATCAATATTTAGTGAAGATTCTGTTTTGGTTTTTGAATCTTTAAGAAATTCTTCCACCGACTCTCATTACTGAACTTTTCTTCGTCAAGAGATTTCAATCTAAACTTCAGAAGCAATCTTTACGCTCTCTTAAAATAGTGGAATCCACTTGGATCGGTTTGCTTTTCAAAGAAGTACTCTTCTAAGAAGTTTTTAGCCTAATTGATGCATAAATTCGCAATATTTTGCTTGAACCGTTTCGACCATAATAGGACTGCTATAAGACAATACTAGCTGTTGAAATTTGAACTGAAAATAGAGTTTATGATTGCCAACCTGCTTTTAAATAAGTGAAATTCCTTCTAAAGGTGAGTTTTTCTTCCGTTTAGGTAATTACTTGATGTCAAGACTGTAGGAGGAAATTGTCTTGGTGCGTTCGATTTTCGAGCCCATTTCGATTCGAAACCTAGAAATAGGGGAAAAGGGGGGAAGGGGTGCAGCATTCACTATTATCTTATCGTCTGCTGAACTATATTGTTTTCAAATTTTGTTTTAAGTAAAAACCATTTTTACGGTAGTTAAACGATTACTTACAAGCAGAGAGGGCACTGAGGTGAAGTCAGGCGAGAATGTGAGCACAAATAAGAGTACACTATATTTTGTTCTCACTTGAAGCGTGGGGGAGGTAGAAGGGGGGGTCCACGATCGAAATTTTTGCACGTTTTCCGTCTCGAGCAATTGATCAAATTCCATGGTCTATATCTGGTCTGTATTACTTCTAGAGTTGTTTTTGGGGGTCGTCGTGAATTGAAGCCTTTTGCCTGCTGTAATCGGACGTGAAGGAATGGCATCTGGTCGTAGTGAAGCCATGTGAATCTAAATTCCTATGCATGAAGAATGTAAACCGTTTCCGGACGCTTCATTCAGCAATTCATTTCTCTTTGCGGAGAGTATAGACGCCACTTGGCAGATTCTGAGCCCAACAAAATTCGAAATGTACAAGAATTCCTTGTTGTCGCTTTGGTTGCCGTTACTCTTCTAAATGAAGGAACTTTCACTGCCAATGTGTGGACAGTAAAATTGCACATCAGGTAATATCCCAAATACTCGGTTAGCAAGTAGCATCTGATGCTGATGCTTGGGGACGACCATGTGGAGATCGAACTTTTTCAAGCACAATAATACTACGAACTTACACATAAGCTGAATAATAAGTGTGCACGTTATTCATCTGAAGTGGAAGATATTGTTTAAGGTGTTGGGCTAAGGATCCGAATGTGAGGCCAACAATGGCCGAAGTATGTGATGTTCTTACAGTTTTCGAGACGGTGAGTCCGGGCTTGTGATTGGATTTTCCTGCATGAGAATAGATAGCTGATGTGATTAGTGAGCAAATGATGCCAGCACACTTTTCCGAGACGTATGAGGTTTCGTCTGCGCCGAATGAAAATGGCTGAGGACAAGTAATGAACGCGCCTTTGTTATATTCTGTTTTTTTCAAAATATTGCCCTTAGAAGGACAATATCTTGGTTTTGCTTCGAGCTAATGATAATGTAGTAAGGAGTTGGCTATATGACATTGAAAATAATTTTCCTATCCCTCTTTTCCATCTGTTTAAGTGCTAAGATGGATTAAATTGCGTCTTGAAAGCATTGTTTATGACGAAACTTTTGACTTCTCTGCCGGCGAACGCCCAATAATTTAGAAGTCATAGACGATATAAATACTTTAGTGAACATTTTCAACCACCGACATTGACTTCATAACTTTAGTATTCTGATTTTTGTTAACGAGATTAATGATGAAATAATTTACGCGTGAGTTTAGTTGGTACAAATTTACGAACGTTACGGAGATGTATTCTTTAGGATATTCTCGGTTCCGATCGATATGGACTTTAAACATTATCTTGGAGTGGATTATTTCCTAGATAGGGCAAAAATAGCGGTTGAGAAGTGATGCACCTTTTTTTTTTCCGATTATATCGATCATATAAAATGCATGCATCGGAGAAGTGACCTATAGGACCGCATGAAGCAATGACTTCCTTGCTTAACACAGATGTCAGCAGTTCAAAACTTCCAATGGTTCAAAGTTTATAATTGCGGTTTTAGTGAAAACTTCAAATTGTTTGCTCTATTACTGTCTTTCGGCAAAAATTTGCTGGTTTAGATAGCATATTTTATGGTGCCGATCAGTTATTGCTTATAGGATGAGTACAAATAATATTGTCTAGAGGGCGGATGAACTTGGTTATAATTTTTAGTGAACTTTGTGGTTTGCTATAAAAGTTGAAGTAGTGTTATGCAATTAGCAGTTATTGCCTTAGATTCTCATGTTTTTGATGGAACAATAAACACAGCAAATCATATAAAAACTGACGTCCATCCGCCATAACCTGTTGTTTATAAATCCCACTTGACACAGTCATTTTGCACGTCACTCACAGAAAGAAGATACCGTTTTTAATTATTATTCGCCTAAGAGTTATAGGATTGCTTATAGTGATCTCGAGTGTAATTTCGGTAAGCCGAATATAGCTTTTTATGTAAGTTGAGTCGTTCTACTCATCTTTTTCAGACGCGATAAGGAATAATAACCACTGAGTGCCAAAACTATAAAATGCCAACAGTGATTTATCCCCCTCTATCCTTGAATTTTGAGATGTTTTGTCAATATAATTGCATGGGTTTATTGTGCACATATAAATTTATCTGCTTTCGGTTTGAACTTAGCTTTAACGATTTACAGCTGTTAATGCATGTTTTAAATAGATCTTCCCGGAAGGAGACAGTGAGCTGGTCGACAGATCGGTGTTGGAGAGCATCAAAACATCGAGCGAGTTGGAGCCGATGCCGCTTTTTGAACCGGTTGCATCAGTTACTCTCGTTGGTGTTTTTATTCACCCTTTTTTTTTCTCCGCATATCTGTTCCGACAAGCAGGCAAAAACATTTTGTCTGCTTCATGCTAATCCATATTTGTAGTGTTTATGTCTTAGGAGACCTCCGAACCGTAAGCGATTTTTCCAAGAAAAAAGTGTTGTCAAAACAGTCTGCGTGGTAACTAATGTTTCTTCTAGCAGATATCATCAAAATTGTTATCGATATCGACTCGTGGTAGTCTTTATTGTGTTATAACTCACGCAATGAAGTATGGCATGTTGGGAAGATGCGGAATTGTCTTGCAAATAGGTAAACGCATAGCATTTTTTTACTGAAGTGTTTACTTATCTGAGGTACTAATGTGGGTCTTGTAACCACGTTCATCGTTTAGCCGCCTATATATTTTATTTGTTAAGCGGCCATGGTGACTGAAAATATTTTCGACTATTAAAGGCATTGTTGCGAGGTTTCAAAAGAATGTCATAAATTGGCAGGGACGAATGGGGAAAAGAAGTTTGCTGAGGGTAGGCAGAGGATGTAAGAGGCATTTAAATAGTTTATGAGTTTCTTATTAATGTGGTTGAAGTTCTTCACTCCTGGACACGTGCTACTCATTTTGCTAAACGTGGAAGTTTGTTNATTTCAAAAGAATATCATAAAATGGTAGGGACGAATGGGGAAAAGAAGTTTGCTGAGGGTAGGCAGAGGATGTAAGAGGCATTCGAATAGTTTATAAGTTTCTTATTAATGTAGTTGAAGTTCTTCACTCCTGGACACGTGCTACTCATTTTGCTAAAAGTGAAAGTTTGTTGCTAAGAAATTTGTGGCTTCATCTATCTCTTAAGCAGAGGCATAGCGATGAGTATGCTTTTGCTTTGTTATAATGTTATCAATCAAGTGATCAAGTGATAATGTTATTGCGGATAACGACTTCGGCTTTGGAGAAGTTTTTGCGGTCATTTAATCATTTTGTACGGTTACGTTGATTCAGTTTTGATTTTTAGGCTACAAGCGAATCGAGTCCGAACACATCAACACTTGATGAATCAGTCAGCACTGGAAGCATTATCTCGCAGAGTCAGGTCGAGCAAGTGTTCTCTTATTATTAATTGAGCGATTTTAAGGTTACTAGGATTGAATATTCGTTTACTGCGAATTGGGTTTTTAAAATTTGCATTTTTTTTTTTACAAAAAGTTCAAAAAATAAAAAAGCTTACTATGACATTGAAAGTATAAATTCTTTTTCGAGCATGGGAAATCTTGATCTACGTAGTCATTCTGATTCAGAGATTGACATGTCTGAGATTACGATGATGAGGAAATTCCTTCACTTGTGTTGAATGTTCCCACTTAAGTTGGAACCATTTCTTCCAAGCCTTCACCGAATATGATCCAAAACTTGGACTCATGATTTAGATAAGAGAGCTTAAAAGGGGCAACTTTGAAGGTTTTTCGTAGAATTTTTTGTAGCTATTTCAGGAGCGGCAGAACTCCGGATCATCGCAAAATATAGGACGCGAGTCTGCGACGTGAGTGTTGACTTGTTTATTCTTTAATGAGCAGTATAGTTCACCACTCAGGTGGAAAGAAAACAACAGCAGCTGATATACTTAATGGTTCAAGGTTGAATTGGTCACGTTTTTCATAAGTCTTGTTTAAATCAATCTCTGAGGTCACGTTTAGATCAAATCTCTTTGGTTCACCTGTGAGTTTCGTAGGTGGTCCGCCGACATTAAGATCAGAAGTTACTGTCAGCAGGTTGAATGAGGGGGGGGGGGGGGGGGGGAGAAGAGAATAATATGACTTTCTTCAGGCAGGCAAGTGGCTCATTAAGCGGAATGTGTGCACCGGAAGATTGGTCTTTTTCGTTTCTTGAAGCAATCGATCCTCATCTCAAGGTACCCTATAGTTTTTGATTCGTTAGAAACTTCTCAGAATTTGCTGCATAGTATTCTGTAATTCAAATTGTCTCTAATGTATGGGCCTTATGGGCGGGTGTTTCCTCAAGATGTGGTATCGATTCTTGCGATGGTTTATGGTAGTGATGACAGTTGACATTGAGCAGTAAAGGTCTCAACTGCGAGAGCACCATTCACTTTATTTATGTGCAAAGGTGCGGTCGTTATGTTCGTTGAATTAGTGCACAGTCGCTGCATTTCACATTTTGTGCTTTTCCGTTTTGATTTCTATAGTCTAATATCAAAAGTTTTTTTTTTGCCACTGGACGATTTACAATCTTTTAATTGAAAAGATATATATGCATTTATTTTTTCTTCCCTACTCCACCGGTCTGTATCCAAAGATCGTAATGGATCGCCTATAACTTCTTATGTTAGGTGGTCGAATAAGTGCTCTAGTCTGTTTGTGTGGGATCTTTTTTCACGATTTTTGAGATCTCAGATTTCGAACTTGTTTCTCTCGAACTGCTAATTTTTTCTCACTTTTCCTCCAACCACTCGACGTCAATGTTCCCTTTTTCTTGTTTTATCTGCTTTAGGTGAAGCATTTATGGTCATAGCTGTCGTATGGTTATTCAGTAATCAAGTTGGCTATTATATCCTGAGAATTTGGCTGAAGAAATGCCTTGAAACGAGAACATTTCAGTTCATTTGAGTTGCAATTATATTCTCTGCAATGAGTTTGCTATCTGATCGCATGTGCGTCTTTTCCTAGGATCAAACTTCTCATAGGAGAGGAACTCATCCTTGAAATAAATGGACTGTTTTTTTTTCAGCCGATTGTTCCTCTTTCGCACCGCAGAGAAGATGAAGAGCTTTATTTTGCGCAGTTAACAGCATGCAAGGATTTATTTGAGTTGGATTGCGAATTGAAATGCGCTCTTTGCGAAAAGTTTGTTTTAAAAACCATTTCATGAATCCAGATTTTGTTTGACCGCCGTGTGAGGGAGAGATTTTCAACGCTCTGTCGGTGACATCGGTGAAAGAACGTTTTGCCCTAGGGATCCCATGCCCCTTAGCGACTTTCGTAGGAAGAGGAGGTGAGGAGGAGATATGAAAGAGATTAAGGAATTTCGTCAAAAAGCGAATGTCCTGCATTACACCCACTGAGTTGCTGATTGGCCTCTTTTGACTGAGTTGAGCCGAGGAAGTAGATCTAAAGAAAAATATGTATTGCACTGAGAGTAGTGAGTGATCTTGTGGAAATGTGATGACGGTTTCAGCATTCTGGCTCTTTTTTCATCTATATCACCCTAACAGTACATTCTGGGGGGAGGGCTTATGCACTTCATTGTCGGTTATTCGAATAGTGTATTTTGATAAGCAGCTGATTGGGATCTGAGATAGTTTTGCAAATTTGTGCTGCAGCCTCTCATATGACTGTTCGATAGTGGAGTCGATGAGTTGACAATATAGTGACAGCACTGCAGTCGACTTTTCATAGTTGACTTATATTAGCCATCATCGCAAAGTCGTAGCTGCGATCCGATCGTTCTGCTTTGAATGTAGTGGATCTTGTGCTGCTGAACTAGCATTTCTGTCGTTTGTTTGTGTTTATTGCTTATGAAACAGTTGAAGACCACGCTGGTACTAGCTTAGATTAGAGAGAGCTAGTCTCATCTGTGTAGGCCGACATTTATTTTTTTTTTTTGCCGTGAATGGTCGACTAGGCGAACAACCGATATGGGTGTGCAAATTGGATTTTCTCGAGCAATGAATTATTTCAGGTTGTTGCAATATTCGTGCATTGTATAATTTTGCAACCTTAATTTTGCAACGGAGCATCTCTATTTGTGATGAATGTTGATTGCAGGCATGCTGTCATTTCGCGTTTGCTGCTGCAGCAGGAGATCAGCAAACTGAAACGAAAAAGAGTGAGTTTTTTTTTTAATAAGAAAAAGAAAACATTTTAAAAAGTTGGTTCCTCTTCTCATAAGAGAAATGCCTTCTACTATGCGATAATTTCTGCTTTCTAAGCTAACTAATGGCATTCCGTTTGAAATTTGCCCGTATTTTGATTGCAGAACCATCTTCGTTCAATGTTGGAGAATTCAACGAAGCGGATAAATACTCAACGTCAGCATGCCACTCCTTCGAAGTGATCGCATTCATAACCGAAGCGATAGCATTTATTCGCCGGAGGTCGGTCACTCAAGGGTTAAGTAATAAGCCGAACGTAGCGATCGGGTTGCACCTGAAGAGGCGAATATGCGAGTCGTCAACTCTTTGTTGCGTACTAGGCGTATTGGCCAGTTCGAGTTTCGTATTTATGTCCTTTTTTGATGCACTGTTTTATTTGTTGTTTGTCTTCTTCACTTGCTACTGCTATGCTCAATGATTTGCTCACACCTTGTGATGCTTTGTTGTGTATGCGCTTTTTTTTTTTTTTTTCTTATTGACGAGTTTCTTCAATTACTTTGCTGTGATAAGTAATGTGGACAGGCATTTTAAAAGGAAAGCATGACATATATGTGTGTATAGAAAGGGTTCGTTAGACAGCACAAATATTTTCGAGTAAGCTGAGTTTCTTCGATTAGCAATCATTTCAGCATAAGTTCCGCCCCTTTCATGTATTGAAAGATGAGGACGGGAATGGTTCTGGTTGGCTAAAACACATGTTGAGCTGCGATTTGGCATCGATTCGAATCTGTCAACCTGAATACTTTTTAGTTCTCCCCATCCACAAAGATTCTTTCGGTTAACCATAGATCATTCGCTGCGAGAGTGAGTGATTATGCTCAGTCGTTCTTGCGTAAACAATGAATTCTTGCACAGGCAATCGTTCGGAAAGATTGTAATCCATGCGAGTCTGTTGAAACTGCCTCTATGCACTATAATGAAGAAAAACCGTGCGGTTGTTGCTTTCGATCGATCTGCTGCATTCCGTGCGCGCCAACGTTCCCGGTCAGCTTGACGCCTCGACTGCCACCTCTGACTGCCTGCAGCGCTTCGCTCGCCCTCTGACCACCGCTCCAAAGTCCTCACCACGACCGGGCCAACGCCACCGACACGACCACCGACCCGTCCACTAATACCTCACGAGCACTGACTCGTCCACTAACACTTCACGGCCACTGACTCGTCCACTGATACTTTACGGGCACCGACTCGTCCACCGGTACCGCCACTTGCGATCCAGCAACACCACCGCTTCGGACCACTTAGCACGCACAATACCAATTGCTCCGTGCGTTCAGCAGCGGAGCTACCCGATTTGCGCTTTTGATACTTGCGCGCACAATCTCAAACTTGGGTAATTAAAACTTTAATAGACGTGCCGTAGTTACAAAGCATAATGACGCAAGGAAACTGACACAACGATAGGATCCAACAAGTAAGCGAACAAGTGACAACGCAAAACCGACAACACATAAGATACAACGCTCTCTCACAAATTTGCCACCGGTGTACGCATCACCAAACGCCATCAGTGAAGGGCCGGCAATGGGAAGGGTTCGAAGCTCTTTGCCCGTTTCATCCCGTTCCTACAAGAACCACTCTTGGTGATGATTTCTTCCGCTCACTGCTAACCAAAATGCCCACCGAATAGGCAAGATCCAGAAGGGCCCCAGAACTGCCGCAATACAGCGACGGAGCAACATCCATGCCCAATAGCACAACGAACATCACGAAACAACAGCCACACGCACACATACGTTGCACGAGCAGACGCCTAGCGCAGCATCCAGGAAGAAGATGGAAGAGCCAAACCCCAATCGACCGCATTTCAAAGTCGCCCACCAGTACCGATGCCTCATCATTATACCCATCGCTAGTCGCATGCTCGCCTCCTTTTATACCCTCTTTTAGTGTCTCATAATAGCCTTTGTTCGATTCAAACTACCGATCTGTTTTGACTGCTGCCTTTGTTCATTTGAAATTTGCCCTTTTTCGGCGTACAGTCTTTGTTACATTAATCGATTAGAAACACGCTTTTTTTATCCCGTGGCTGGCTCTATCCCATGGCGGCTTTCCAATCACACATTACGATTCCCATTTTACATACTTCGCGACTGGTCGCGACACTACTAGCCACATTACATTTTTCACAGAAAATACTGGGATGCCACAATTTCCACCGGTGGATGAGTAAATCAGAATCTTTTATGGGATTTGCAAGCCTTAGGCAAGATCGTATATGGGCGAAAGTTTTTTAAACCAGCAACCACTACCAGACCGTTCAAATTAAGTTCAGTCTGGTCCTTGAATAGTCATCCATTCGTTCTGAACTTTCTTATGACCCTTATCAATGCACCGACCTCAGCGCGACATCCGGCTGACCTCACACCACCTGCCAGCACCAGCTTCAGTGAATGAACCGAGCAGCTGTCTTTTTGGAAATCGCATCACGAGCCCAATTTTTCTGTCTTTTCGAAATCATTCGTTGCCTCCTCATCGGATTTAAAATGTCGCCGTTGAAGCAGAAAGATGCACGATGATTTTTGATGTCTGAGCTGCTTATTGCAATTATCTCCTTACAATCTGTATTTCCTGTTTCAGCATGCAGTACCTTGCACTTATTTTCAAAGGTGTGCGCTATGTTTGCACCTGAGTCAGTCATGACAGCACGTCCGAGACTTATCGATGCTCACGCTGTCCATGACCCCAAGACAGGATCGTTCCGTCTCCTGCCCATCACGATGTCTGTTCATTTCTTCAAATTTGAATAAGCGTTCTTGCACAGTCCACCCCTAATATGATGGATCGTTGCAGCAATTAGTAATTCTTGATGCATCTTCCGCTTCGATTGTCAACAGCAACGGACGCTCGAATTGACGCTTTCACGTCTGCTACAATCTCTGGCTTGATCTCTTTCAATGGCCCTTCCAAAAGCAGGCAAAAGATCTACTTAAGAACTTCGGGGGACGAATGGGGGTGATCGATCTTACAGACGTACTGGGTAGAGTCATCAGGCTTTGTAGAACCTTCATGTCCTTTTTTCTACGCTGCTCTGAGCTTCTTTATAGGATTTGCAGTACGACTTCGCAATCGTTGTTGACAGCATATTTCATTTTAGGGATCGTTTCTGATCGCAGACCTTTCATCAATCCAGCACGTCCAGATTCATGTCGTATTCTTAGATGTTTTATCGCCTTTGTCGTGGTCAGCCTACTAATTTGCGGCCGTCACATCTCGGGCATTTACAGTTTCCCTGAATCACTTCGTAATTTCCGTGACAAATGAGATAGNCGTGACAAATAAGATAGGCAAAGATATTTACCTCGTTTCTGTGCACTTTGAGGATTAGTCATTTCGGACGACCATGGTCTTAATGGCAGCATGATGCTGAGAAGAGAAGAATATGCTCAAGAAATAAAGAATGGGGAAAAACTGCACTTGCTGCGCTTTCTTTTTTGTTCATAAATCTGCAGTTATAACCAATGAATAGTCTCCCTTAGAAGGAGAATTCATTTGCCCACAGGGAGTATAAAATAATCCCCCTTAAACCTCCCATAGATGATGAAGCCACAAAAGTTCTTTGAGAAAGCGAACTGCCCCTTCAAAAATAATCTGAGACACAAGAACGACGAACCTGAAGCGCAAGGCAGTTGCTCACTCTTATTGACCTCTTTGGACATCTGTGATAGAAAATCCAGCCGAGCCTTTCAAAAGGAACAGTTTGTCCCATACAGAAAACGATAGCGTCACTTCGGGACCAACCACCCAAACCGGAAATTGCAAAAGTGCGCTAACACTTCTACAAGTATTTTCGGATGAAGTACATTTCAAGTAGAAGCACACAGCGAAAGATAATACAATGTACTGTACTGTTTACCCCAAAAAATCTTCTACTACCCTCCGAAAATCAGGTCGTACTGCACTTATCCTGTACTTGCAAAATTTAATTTGGTACAGTACTGTACTACACGTGGTATTGGTGCAAGTACAATGCAGGTAGTACAATACTTTGTGGTACAATGGCATCACTACTATCAGTTTAGTGTGAGATTGAGCAACTATTTTCATTTCTCATTCGGAAGCATCATCCACATAAAGGATGCTTTGAATTATTCTACGAAGGAGCCAAAGGATACTTATCTAATTTCAAAAGTCACTTTTCAATGGAAACATCAGAGACTTTTGTGTAATCAATACACTTAATCTGAACTTGAATTTTCATATCCAGCTCAGACTTTCAGCCGCCTAAGCGAGAAATAAGTTCCCATATCGTTTGACTTCATCCTGAGGTTGCAAGACATAACCACCACATATTTGATATTTTGTTCTTAGCGCTTAGCGCATTTAATGACATTGCTGCAACGGATTGATCCAAGTGCCATTCGATATTGCCTCAGAGGAATGAAGTTGCAACTTTATTCGACATGAATAATCAAGTGAATAAACCAACTAATCACCTCTTTGAAATTTTATTCAATATCACAATAAAATTGAGTAATTCGCTGATGTGATGTACAAATAATAGGGTCAACTGAAGGGCATATTCACATATAGACACAATGCACTTAAAACNGTGCAGTTAAAACGTATAGATTAGCGATGTTAATTATGAGAAATACAGCGAAATTGCTCTCATCTAGCTCATCTCATCCTCAGCTCTATATCTGTTGCACTACGACGTATAATCGAAAGCATTCAAGCTTTGCACTTTTTAACTGCGGAAAATTTGTGTTCGATCATAATAAATCGAGAATATGCATGAAACAACTTGTTCAAACTATAAAATTCTGTCTCCTAATCACCTCTTTTTTGTGCATTTTGAGTGTAATATTTGACATCCGTACAGCAATCAAAAACGTTTCTTTCGGCGTTCTTTTTTTTTTTTCTGCAAAATGTTTAGCCATCTAATCTACGAATATTTTACAGCATCCATCGATGACGGCAATAAGCATTTTGACCTTTGATCACTGTAATGAATTTCGATCTGTGATCATTACGCTTCTTTTCAGCTGATCATTCATTCACTCATAGCTATCATAAATAGCCGATAACATAACTCCATAGACTTATGCGATTTTATTACTATGACCTCTAACTGCATAGCTTGGTGGTGGTTTTCTTTTCCAAGCAGACGTTACAGCTCTTGCCGTTTTCTGCATTCNTCCATAGACTTATGCGGTTTTATTGCTATGACCTCTAACTGCATAGCTTGGTGGTGGTTTTCTTTTCCAAGCAGACGTTACAGCTCTTGCCGTTTTCTGCATTCATCCATTGAAATTGTTTCCTTCTACCTTTGTTATGAATTCATAGTTTGCACATATATCACTAATTAGTCAATATTTCATTCACGTTCCCAAGTCAAGAAATAAACCCTTTTATCTTTGTTATGAATTATATGAGAATAAATTTGGCCAAAGGAATTTGCCAATCTGTGTATTCATTCATATGCTAATTTCTTGCTCAATACCTGCTTGAATGGAGACCAGAGGGCTTGGTTTCATATGTTCCTCAGCGAAACGTTTCTTTTTTCTAGGAGGATCTTGTGTAATAGAAGATAGTCGATAAAATGTGGTAGTTGAATTAAATTTGAGCATTATTCCGCTCGTTAGTCACGTTTTGTGTTGTACGACTAACGAACATTTGTCGAATGATTTGAACAGCGGTCTTACAGCATCATTTATGTAGCACTGTATTGCAATTGAACGGACCCGACGCATCAGCTGATAAACTGTTAAGTGCGTTCGATGCGTTCACCACACGATTGATAAAACTATAGACGATTAGCTTTCCCAGTTCACTTTAGTTTTGAGCAAATTTTTGCTTCAGTTCTTTGCAGACTTGAAGCAATCCTAGCTGCTTCATCGTTATATTTGTCTGCAAAATGATATTGTGAGGTTTATGGGAATAAAACTCTCTCACCTTTTTTTTTCATATTTCTCGTCAAATATTCTTTTCGAAAATGTATAAAGTGAGTAATTTTCACACAATGAAAAAGAAACTTGCTCCTGAAACTTGTCTTCCTATAGAAGCACTTGGATTGGGTCATGAGAATANATTTTCACACAACGAAAAAGAAACTTGCTTCTGAAACTTGTCTTCCTGTAGAAGCACTTGGATTGGGTCATGAGAATACTTGTGGCACCTAATTCTCCTCCTCCCAACTCCTCCGTTAAGGAATCGTAGCTATGCTAATAGTCACAGCAACACCGTTTTCCCGTATTGTCAGAGATTCTTCTAGCGATTTTGGTTTTAAATAAGAGATGTGATGAAGTGCAGTTCTTCGTCTATGCTCTATAGGTGAAAAACAGTGGGACCAATAGACGTTAAAATGTTAGCTTTGATACTGAGCACAGTGTTCTTCACTCGAGTAAGTGCAAGATTTTATGACCTCCCTCCCCCCCCCCATNATTCCCCCTCCCCACCCCCTCTCCAGTCCCCTCACTCTTATCCTTGTTCTGCTTTGTCTTCACATGCATCAGTTCTTGCTTCTAAACTTTTTGCTTACAACTCGTGTCTCCGCACATATTGGAAAAAAGATGCTATTTTATTTTGATTTTGATAGATCTAGTTGGAGGCTAATTCGCACGGCCTTAAATATTTGAGTTGTATTCGCACAACCGTTTTCATCGTTGTGCATGAGAGATGGCTCATTTCCATCATGTAGAATTCGAAAAGCTTAGCGCTTATTCTGTGGTAATATTGATTACTCTCCGATCATCGTAAGCTTTAGCAATGAGCAAAAAGTTTAGAAGGAAGAATTGAAAGACGGAAAGACAAAACAGGACAGGGATAAGGGTGAGAGGAGGTTATAAAGTTTCTTGTAGATAATTTCATTACTTACAGCGAGTAATGAAGTTGTCTGAAAGAAAAAGCGCATTAGCATACTGACTTCAGTGATTACTGGTGGAAACTTTTTATGAAAAGCTGTATAGCGAGCAGTAAAACTTGGCGTTTTAAAAAAGTAATTACGAGGCACTTCCGATAAAGTTCAAAATTTGTCACCGAAAAAAGCGTTCAAAGATCCTTCGAATAAACACTGCAACAAACAAATTGATGTTTTTATTTATTCGCTTAAATTGCTATAATCATCTTCAATGGTTCTGGACGATATTTCAGGAGTACTTTTTGAATCAGCCAGTAAAAATGATATATTTTGAGATAATTCACAAATGCAGTATTCATCTTGAGATTTCATTCGTAGATTCGGAGGAACAAACTGAAAAGTACTGTTCACTTGATTGGCATGACTATGGATTCCGATCTTTCGCCAACAACTGGAAGACTGGCATTGTTCCAGCCCAAAAACAAAGCCACATACTGAAGTTATAGTGCGTTTTTTTGTGCTAAAGAAATCATGAGATAATATGACGTTACCTATTGATTCGTTCACTGCTTGGATAGAAATAAGTGAGTAGGCGGCAATGTTCTGCTAATAGCTCAAGCTGACAAAAAAATTTTGCTCATTGACCTGAAGAATCTGTGTATTCGTGCAAACTTAACAGACGACATTGTTAGTGCACTCGGCGCTGATAGTTGATCATCGATGTCTGCGGCGAAAGCGAAAGAACATTCACTTCGACTGAAGATAAAATTCTTTATAGCCGATCGGCTATCGTATCTCTTTATTTATAATCTTCCCTCTTCGTGGTCCTCCCCTTCCTCATCCTATACCCCCTTCCCCATGCTGGTCTGCTAGCAAATTTGGAGCTCATAAATGGTGCAGTGTTATTGTTGAGCATTGTTGTGCGGATTACGAGAGATGCGATGGGTAGTGATTGTTACACCAAAAGAGCAACTATTACTTAATACTAGTTCAGCTTCGTTTGATAATACTTCAAGAAATGAATTTTTTCAGTACCATCTGGATTAGAAAATACTGCAATGGTTATGGCTTGAATATTTTGGACGAATTATAGCTTGGACAATCTCTTGTACTCATTATTATTAACACTAATAATTGAGTGCTGAGACTTTTGTTATTTATTTACAGCTCATTCAAATAATAAAATCTTCGTTATAGTAGTCTCATCACCATCATCATCATTGTCATCATCGATCTCTCGCTCGTTTCCGCATTCCCTCAAAATCAGTGTTTGCGCAAGGTCTCCTCCCTCTACGAAACACTGCATTTGATGCGACAGATGAGTGCTGTGCTTGGCGAATCGCTTCTGACACCGAAGGCTGAGACCGTCGTTAGCCAGAGACCATAGCTAACTCCTATTGCTCGTCTGATGCCGTGAGGAGGAGACGGATGGATTTTATAGGGACCTCTATTACAATAGTAATACGGTAAATTGACGTACTTCGGTGGAATGCAAAATGTGCAATATTATCTGAGCATGAGTTCAGAAGAAAAAATAACCGCTGCAATGTGATGCGCTCTAGCGATTTGTATAGAACAGTGACTAAAGTTGTTGATGTGGGATATGGCACCAGCATAGATTTTCTTTTGAAATTTAAATCGTACGAATAATTTTTACAACCTCTATTATTCTGCCATCCGAGATTTCTGCTTATGTTCCGCATACGAAACACAAGAGCCTTAAATTTGTGAATCTTTTGATTCAGATCTGATAATCGGCGATTTACTGGTGCGATTTTTATTTAAATCATTTAGAAATATTTAAGAAATTTCACTCGCTTTGTTCAGCATATCGTATTCACATGTACGAGATGAATCAGGTTAAGCAATCGAATAAAAAACAAATTATTGTGAAAAGCATTGTTATATGCTGGAAGTGGAGGAAGTTGAATAATATCCTTCATTTAAATAATTACCTGGACTATTGCGAAAAAAAAAGAGTACAATTTAAGCTAAATGAAGTGACACAAAAAATGATGTTTCACAATCGTACAATATCTCATGGCCTTTAAAGTTCTCTGCTGCTTTATGAACAATATAAGTTATTGTATTTACGATGATCATTAGTGTCCTTTTTAAAATATAAGGTATTGGGAGTTTTTTCCGTATTCATTCTTCTTTTTTTTTTTTTAAAGATAGAAGTGAGGGAGCTCTTTGGAACGCTTAAATGAACATTGAAGCTTTTGCTTGTGAACGATAGATATATCACTTCAGACGATTTCTTATCCTTTATTCGGTAGTCGCGCTTATCTTTCTTTAACAACAATCACATTTATTTGAATCGGTTTTCAAGAAACTTAAGCAAATTTTAAGAAGTGAATTACGCGATTTGCTTTATCAGTTAACTCAAATTTTCGCCATCTCCTTTGCTTTGGCTTACTTCTGCATTTAAACCTGTAATTCTGGCTTTTTCCCGGTTGAATAATAGGGCTACTTTGTTGCCACTAGCTATCTAAATGACAGTAATTTCTAAGCCAAGCTAAAGAGTAATGAATATACACAAAATATGCGTTTGAAACTTTGTAAGATCTTAAAGTTTAAGCTTAAACGTGAAGCTACAAAACGGTTAGAAGAAATATTTTGCAAAGATTCGAAAGAAACTTTCGAACATACCATTGTTCAATAAGTGAGGTTCATATCTTTTTGAATAGCCATTTCTACGGTTAACTCACCGCAATAGTTGCCAACAAAATAATTTAAAGAAAATCTAAACTTTAAAGTTAAATGGAGCGTTGGTAACGTTTCCCTCAACGTGTATCATGGTCATTGGACTGAAAGGCCATCACTTGGAGCAATCGCACTTCCAACAGCACGTTTGCAACACACTACAACACTGAAATAGTGAAGTGCCCTCTTGAAGTGCGACCGACTATCGCGTGAGTCAATGCAATAGCCAATCATAGATGTGATGAACAATGTGGATGGCCAATCGATAGGCGTCCATTTTAAGTGTTTACTGTGGGATCAATCAATTAGGAGAATAGCGAGTGAGCGGAAATAAAAGTTTAGTGTTTAGATGTTAATAGATCGTATCGATAGTTTGGTCAAATAATTGCGCAATTTGCAACATATTCGCCTCTTAGGGTCATTTTCGGACATGAAGTATAAATGTTGTAAAACTTGATCACTTGATCACTTGATTGACCGGACTGTCGAACGTCGATCACGCTGCCGGTCACAATGCGCTTCCATTAGGGTACTTAGGCCCATGGTTTTGCATTGTTGTAGCCAATAAGTGACGCCACCCCGCTGGCCAGGCGAGCAGGCCCTTTATATATATGTATATATATACATATATATGTTGTAAAACATGCACCGAAATTACCCAGTTTTTCTCGCAGGCACTAATCGTAGGCAGTTTTCTCGCGTTTTTTTTGTTCGTACAGAAAAGCAAAAAACCCTGCAATTCATGTTATGAATATGTATGGTTAATTATTTTCCCGATAGTTTAAACTAGAAAAAAAAAACCAAAGAACTTGCGACAAAAATTCAATGCGGCTAGGTTATGCCTTAGCACGACCCAGACGCATTTTGCTTTCATTACTCGTTTGCGAAACGGAGTGTTTTCTACAGGTAAACTGGTATAAACGAAGGCGATTTGTTTTTAAGCCGAGAATTCATGCAGCCGCACATTACCCACCGCTTCATTGTATTATTTGGAATATTTGTGCAAAAGGCTATTCAAGAGAATAAATAGGCACCGTATTAGGTTTTCGTTCCGAAATTCTTTCTGGGTATTTTTCGCGTTGTGTTATCTCTATGAGCATGAAAGTCGCCTCTATAATAGGCAACTGGCTCTTGTCGTCTATTTACACAACCTGTAAAAATTGAATCCTTGCCCGCTTCACGCAATGCTTCCTGTGAAATCTTTTTTTTTTTTTAGGTAGATGATGGTCAGGAAACAGGAAAAAAAATGTGTTTTCACTACTTTATTGAAGTCTTAGCTGAAGAGGAGCATACATGAATTGCCTCCAATATTCCTCTAGCTAATTCTCTTATTTCCTCGCAACCAAACAACTACGTTAATCTTCAAAAGCAGATATTCCTCAAATTAAAGCTTATAATTTAATTTATCTCTTAAACTTCGTTTCACTCTCGATTATAAAATAATTGCCTATTTTTTCAGCTTGAGAAGATACTCTGCGATTTCCTGACGTGAAAATTCATTTCATCATGACATGTAGACCCCTTCCGAGCTCTCGTTGTTCCACTCTACTCACGTGGTGACGTGTCAAAATTTTTACAAATGCTCACTAACAATGAAGTCTCTGCATAGACGTCTGAAATGATTCTTTAGTGCTCGTGCACTTAGTTCCCGCTGCAGTGTTTGAAACACTTAAGAAATTTTCTGTCTGCAAATATTCGGACATGCTGTAAATAGCTGAAATTTTTTTCGCTGTGAACTTTGAGATGATATTTTTCGTCATTTGCAATCATTGCCACAAATATCGTATTTTTGTAAATAGAAGACCAATTGAAGGGGTCCATTTCTGAATAGCGAAAAACGAATGGAATCAGCTGACCTGAAAGGACGCGAGGAATGCATCGAGCAGCAGGACTGTTTCCACCATCACATAAAAGCCTGTTACCTTCAGACATCGTAGGAAGTTCCATTAAAGCTGTAGCCGTGACCTGTCAAATCCTGTTCTTTCACGAGCAGACAATTCAACTCGCCCGAAAGTCATTTAAATGAAGGGGATGAGGAGGAGGAGAGGGAGCAACTGAAGAGGATGTGGTGTTCAAGAGAGTTATATAACATAATCGTAACTAAACAATGCGATGAGTATTTTTGTCTTACTCGAATATTCAAGTGATACAAATAAATGTTTTTCATATATTCATCAAATGCCACCTCACATCGTTAATCGCATTCGAACACTTCACCACATTTTTCAGCTTGAAAAGTTCGCTCAAAATTAGTTTACCTTTCCATTGTACTACCTTTCACTCGATGTACTCCGCAGTAATAATCCCCTTACTTCTGCGCAAGACCCATCATGTCTAGTCCTCCCTCTTTCCTCGCCCAATGGACTCCTACCCATACTAGGGAAGGATTTCTTCCCGAGGAGGAGCTCTAGCATAAACGTTATAAAGGTCGGTGCAATACCAAAAACAACACAATCGTTCATTCGAGATGAGAAGAATTTGAACACTAAACGGGGACTCGCTGAACAATCGTAGATTAGCTACAAATTAAATACCTTTTTTATTTTACATTAGATTAGGTGAATTCACTTGATGAGGCATTCTGCTTATTGAAATGTTTTCGTTAAATATTTTAGAGAAGGTTTGAGGCAGTTGAATGAACATGAGTCAATCCTCAATAAGAGAGCGTTTTTTGAATCTCTACGTTTACAAGTGATTATCGACCTATGATAAAGGCAATATCAATTTGGCTCACTTTTTTTTGATAACAGTTGTTTGATGCGAGTCGACTTTAATTATCAGTGGCACCATTTGTCATTAGGTTTGTTGCTTTATGTGCAAAATGTGATTGATGAAATTTAAGCCACAAGTAAGCGATAGTGAAAGTACCTGCAGTAGATAGATCAAGTGGGTGTCCGTACTGAAAAGGTAAAGGGGAAGGCCTTGATGGCAGTTTGCGGATACTGCCGCCCATTTATCGTTGGACGATTTTTGAAATTATTTATTGATTGAATAGACTCAGTTGCTGTTAGCTTACTGACAGCTAGCGTTTCAGAATAGATTGTTTGCATATTACGCTCCGCATCCGGTTCGCACTATTGGCGCTAGCTGGACACAGAAAATTATTTTCTCGCCGCTTTTCCCACTTTAATTTATGTGGTATTTCGTTTTTACTAGTTCAAAAAAAATTTAAGCATTTGAGAAAAAACATTTCAAATCACAGTGATATTTTTTCCGCATCTTTTTTTTTTGCAACCTTTATTGAATTTGAAACGTTGTTCGAAACTTGTAAAAGCACAGAATAGCAAAAACGAATAAGGGAAATGAATAAGAACAAATGCGGAAAGACAATATCTGATCTTTGTTGGGGTTATATAAGCTATGAGCTATCTGTATTAACGCTAACGTAAATGGGTCGTCTAAGAGAGGAAATACGAAATGCTGCTGCTACGTGTACTAAATGGTGGCCACTTCGATCATGCGAGTGCTGTTTATTGTGAGCAGCAGACTGTGTTCAACTTAACCAACGATACGTACGTACGTTATTCGCGTTTACGAACCGACCACATTTTGCTTAGCGCCTTTTCTTTTTCTTTTTTTTTTTTCTGAAACTTTTCTCGTCTTTCTTCATTCTATCTAAAATCAGTTGTAGAGTGATTATCGATGTCTCGTAAATTCATTATGGTCGCCAATGAATATAAATAACTCATAACTCATCGTAGAGTGCATATGCTGTTCTATGATATGATCATAGTTTTTTTTTTTTTACTTACCTTGCTTAGATTTTGTGGAAAACGTTTCATCACTTGGAAGATGGAAGTTCCATTCTTTGCATCATTCTTATCAAATACTTATGATATTTTTTTTCTTATACCATTTATGCAGAAATATATGGAAGTAATAATTAAATAAATGCAGCTGCAAAAAAAAAAATGTTAAATTTATGCAAATAAATATTCCGATCAGACTAATGACAAGTAATGCTGTGGAATCATATCAACAAGCAATTTAATTCTTCTATTTTTGAGTATCGTTTAGAAGTTATTTTTGAATGCGCAAACACTTCGACGAATTGTTTTACATTGTTCTGTTGAGATTCCATTGGGAAATGGTGATAGCGAAACAAAAAAGTTGATCTTTAATAAATATGCATCAACATTAAATGCAATTTTTCACATTTCCTATAAATCGTCATCCTTTTTTGAATGTTTGGACATTCTTCATCAAAATCTCACATTTTCAAAACGTTCAGAAACGATAGAAATTCTGAAAATTGCCGATGAATATTCAAAAGTCATTGGAGAAGAAACGCTTTTTAACGGTGATTGCATTACATTTTTAGAAAATAACATCCATTATCGATAAACGATTACGAAATTGCTAGTTTACGCTTTCTCTTTAGATAATACACTCATAATATCAATACGAGATGTAGAGGCACTTTGTATTGAAGTAAGAATGCAATTCGTAATTGAGTTACTGAATTAACGTGAAATTCGCAAACGCTTTTCTCCAAAGAATAGTTAAACTGATTCACAAAGAAAATCAAATTGCTCTAACTGATTTGTCGTATTAGCATAATGCCATCATCCATATATGAACTTTTAAATCAGTCAGTGGTTTTGCTGCTCTGTTTTTCTCTTATTTTGTTTTATCTTTGTTCGTGCATATCGAGTTAGTTAGAATAAATATATGAGAAAATTGTGGACATTTCCTCTAAATTCAGTTGTATCAAGTAATTACGTAATTACTTGCCATTTAGTCACATATCACAACACCTATTTATCATATAATCTTGCGCTCACTGTAGTTCACGATCTTTTCTAAAGCTTCACGGATTCCCATTACAATTTCCTCTCTTTCATTTCACTATGCAAACTATAGCTCCATTTCTATGAGTATTGTATAGCTAGCTATTCTGAAAATCTCGATGCAAACATTATATCATCGAAAAATTGCAAGATGAGCTTTACATCGACTATTACTTATATAAATAAAGCCGAATGCTTATTACTGATTGATGTCTCATTTGCTTAAATCGTCGCTTATTATGCAATCGCATTTCATTACTCACCGTTTCCTCTCCCTTACCCATTTATCGATTGAAACATCGGTTAATTGCAATGTAGTTGAATTTCAAATTGATCAATAATAAGCTGTCAATTATCGAGTCGAATTTAATGTCACATAGTGCAAAGCAAAAGAAATTATCCTCAACAGAACAATGCCTCATATACACTCATATTATCTTTAGATGCTCACAAAAGAATCGCTAAAGAAATGCTTTGAAAGTTTGGCGAAGCATATTTAAACAGAGGGGATGGGACTTTCAAAGGCTCTTTACTGCCAATTTCAATGAGACCGCTTATTCATTTGTCGAGAGTTTATACATAATGACGCTATATAGAAATTTTCAGAATATAGATATCAGAAACGAATTTGGGAAAAAAATGCTGAAAATTTTGTGAAATATATGGAATAATAATGAAGCAAAACGAAGCCTCTTCCAGTCCAACCTATCTAGAGGTTCAACGTCACAGCATTATCTCCCTAGAACTTTGGAATAAAACGACGTTGAAAGCGCCTGCTCAAAAAAAAGCTTCCCGTAATTCCTTAAAGTGTGGTTAAACATACGTCACAAGGTTTAGAATTAATCAAAAGTTGCCTTGAATACCTTAAAAGCTGTGATTTCATTGATTTCGTCGTCCTCTCCATCGATGCAGCTGGCAGCTTTTCCATCTTTCGCGATCCTGAGCTTATCGCATCCAAGCAGCACCATGTAGCCGTCGCAGTGGACCTTACTTTCCATATCGGTGTGGTACATCGGCTGGTGGCCGGTCTGCTGGCGACATAGATTTCGGTTATTCGGGGTTTCCTTCTCCTAGCCTTTCTTCCACGAAGTACTTACGAGGCAATAGGAGCTGCGATTTTTTTTGGTGGAGCATACTCGCCGTGACACGAAACCGTCATTGAGTAAATACTTTTTTAAGCGCTGGCTGACACAGCTAATCCCTACCATACCCTGATGGATTTCGTTGTTGGTTGCTTCGCGCCTGCTTATTCAAGATAGTTGCAGATAACCGTCGTATCTGCCGGCCGTTTCACAATTCATCATCGCATCGATCCGAGCGAAAATAAATACGACTGTTCAGCAACCGTCTAACTAACCCAACTAATTCCAATTTTAGTATATGTTTATTCCGATGAACATATATTAAAACTGCAACAATTAAAAGTTAACTGCATGAATACCGGCTGTTCACCTGAATACCGGTTGTGCACCTGAGAACGATTTATTCACTTGAATACCGGTTATCCAATACCATCGCGAAATATTTGAAAAATTAAGAGTTCAACTTTCTACAATATCTCAACATTGCAAAATTCGTAAAGTTATTCCATCAAAGAAAGAAGAGAGGAAGTGTCGACGCTAAGCGAAACTATTTTACTACATGTGGTATGCCATAGGAGCAACTGGGTTGATTTCTCACCTGTTCGGTCGATCAGTGGTAGATGAAGAAGGCTTAAGAACTTATTTAAGTTATCTAGCGAAACGAATGTACAATCAGGTGAGAGAATTGCCTTAAAAAAAGGATAGCTTTAAGAATTTCCTTCAGAAAAGATGATGTTGGAATTGATTAGGCAATCTCTGCAACAAACCGAGAATGTAAATTTATGTGAAATGCGTGGATAAAAAATAATCTCAACTAGTAAATTCTTCCAGTGATTCGATTCATTTATTTTTTATAAACTATTGAGAAGCTATAAATACTAAAACTCTTGAGAACTATTTATAGTATTTGATGCTGATAGAAGATGATCCATGAACAGATGGGAATATCTAGGCGAGAAATTGCAATTTTTAGAGTTATAACGCTTATCATATGAACGACATTACAGCGGAAAGAAATTGTTAATGCAACTTTAAGTCTTCATATTAATGGAATATTATTGAGTATTTTCATAGACGATGTGTGATGTTTCTTATCAGTGCGTTCGTTTATTTTGTTTGTGCATTCCCACAAGCGGAAGAAAAAGACAACAACAAAAAAAAAGAAGAAACACAATGACGGGGCGCCGAAGTATGCACTCTACCACTCTTGGGTTCAGTTGTTTTTTTGCATTCGCTGCTATCAATAGGCGCCTTTCACCAATCGAATACGCACACATTTCATGCCGTATTGTTAATTTTACCTATAAGATTTTGAGGTGCATTTTCGCTTTTTTTTTACGTGATCGGTTATTTGCTTATTTACTTGATCGCCCACTTGAATCATTTATTATTTATTGATCAAGTTTTTAGGCTCTATTACGGCAATTTGCCAATTTCTTTTCAAACGCAGTTGTTTCTTTTAGTCATATACTCGAAAAGTTTCCAATAAAAGAAACCATCACTATTTATAGTAATATGAGAGTTTTATTTTCAATTGAAAACATATGAGATTATCATAGATAAATTTAAGTTAGACAAATTTAGAAAGGACGTTTATATTTTCCAACTCTTTTGGATACCTTATTAGTGGGATTTTGGATACCACTGATGAGGAAGAATAATTGAGATGCATCAGAAATTGAATGCTTACACTCTTGAGATAAGATACTTTTGTGAAAAATCTATATTCTCGTTTATAGTGCTGTCACCAATGAGCGTTTTTTTTTGTGGGCTTCTGAACGAAACCTATTCGACTGCTCGCATCGAAATATTTATTTGGTAGAAAAATGCAAAAGTCGATGAAAACAATTTTTAGGAAGTAAGTCAAGCAGTAAGAAGTCAAGCGATAGATGTCTCCGGTGATTTTCATACGGGAGTGGGGAGGAGGGGGGGGGGGGGGGGGGNGGGGAGGGGAATATTTTCACATCTTGAGACTGTAACACAATCATATTTGGTGTTTCGCCTTTAAGAAGCGACAATAAGCAGTTTTGTCAGTTATAGCATTTTAGGTTGCACTTTTGTCGTTCATTAGCTTTCGCGCATTCGAGCTGCGCTAGACCTAATAAACGGTAGAGGTTTTCTGAAAATTCTGAAATTAAGCTTCGAAAAACTTAATTTCCGAATTTCCGTCGGCTGAATTTCAACTAACTTTTCCTTTCTTTACCGTTGAGAGAAAACCATTAGCGAGAGTATATCCTTAATTATTTTCGTATTTATGCCGAATACATGATAGACTTTAACAATTTTTTGATGCATGAAACTGTTATAGCTTTCAAAAGTGCAAATGAAACGATAGTTGTTAGCATTCGGTGGAACTCCAGTTGCAAATGTTCGAGCAGCAATTGAATTAATCGTTGTCAACTTTTGCTGCTATGTTAAAAATGTAAATTTTTGATTTGAACGTCGACGTTATCATTTTTTCTCCCTTTGTCTCTGCTCCCCCCCCCC